>JAWWEQ010043857.1:0-17353 GCA_035583055.1 Torymus tubicola | reverse complement strand
CAGGATAACATATGGGATGGTTACGAAGCGATTTAGGTGATTTTAAAAGAAAAAAAAATGTTGACCTCTCGATTCACTTGAGAATCTGCCCATACATATATGTATGTTAAGACATTACCGAAAATATAATTTTTTCTTATCCCATCGAGTATAGAGTGAAATTGTGTATAAAATAATCTGACGGTAATATTAGGAATATCGTTCGGAGTAGTTCCAACTGGAAAATGTTTTAAAACATTTTTTAACTTTTTCCATTTAGGATTACATATTATAGTGATAAATAAGTCAGGTCTACCAGTTTTCCTTACTATTGCCATTGCATCCTGATAATGTTGTTGCACATATCTAGGACTGCCTATATACGTAGCAGGTAAAATAAATAAATTTCCTAATTTTGTTTACGTTCTAAATTTCGTGAAACATTTGATGCGCTATTTATAATGTGGTCTAATAAACCTTGATAATATTCAACACGTAATTTCTTTTAGTTTCATTTTGTCGGAAAAAATTCATTATATTATTTTCTATCATGAGTTAAGCATGTAAAAAACATTGTTGTGTTAATTTACCACCGTACAAGATAGGACTGAAAATTTGTGCATTTGGTCTATATGATAGTCTGTATTCATAATATTGTAATAAAATCAATTTGTTTTCATCATCTGTTGAATCAGGTCGTTTGTTATATCGAACATTCCATCCTAAATCTCCTGAGGGGAATTTTAACGGAAATACCATCGAATCCACATGATGGGATAGTTTGTTTAAACATGTGAATGTTTTATCATTTTCTACAGTACTTCCAGTATATTATCACGGGGCGAGGGGATTAGGTCACCCCGGATGACACATAATTATTCTTATTATTTGTTAACGCTAAAGCAATTAAACTCAAAACATAAAATGAAATAAAGTTTATTAAATCAAATATAAAATCTCAAAAATATACATAATTCTAAGGGGTTCGTGATGGCACGAACAAAAAAAGCCAGGGCGCCAGGTGCAACGCTTTGCACCGGTCGCAGAAACGAACACAAGATCAACTCTTTATCTCATTTAGGCTATAGCTCCAGCACGACGGTTGAGCTGTAGCAGCGGGTCACGGACGACGTCGTAGACCACGCGATAAATTAAATCGAATTAAAAATAGCATATTCAATCTGAACTGCAACATTAAAATCCCCACACATGCAACAACTCAGGAGATTAGGGATCCACATTGAGAAGATACTGGCGCATCGCCTCCTGAATCTGGAAAAGAATGAAAGATAGCGTAGGGAGGGTGGGAGAGTTAAAAAAAAGGGCCTTGAACCTGAAACGATCCTGCTCCCACATCCGACTTTACGACAGGTACTCTAAGTTCAGGTAGAAGTCCTCTGTAACACAAAGTCAACCACTGCGTTTACAATAGAGGGTTATATGACCGTCCCTCCTGACCCGAAAGCATATCTTACGCACAAGTTACTTAAACGTTGCAGTAAAATCCAATGTTCATTTGTCACGTCAAATCACTGTGCAGTAGTCCAGATGCGGCTGAACTAATGCCTCGACTAACCGATTGCTTACAGCTTCGGTTGTACATGCCCTGATAAATTGCATACTATATAGGGCTTTATTTACTTTCTTTACTATATATATATCCCTCCGCATCCTCTCCACGCCTACTTCACGACCCGAAATACCACAAAATAGAGACAGAGAAATAGACAGAAACGTAGATACATGGTCGAATGCCGGAGTCGTAGAGACAGAGACATGAGGAGAGACGTATAGACAGAGTCAGCGAGTCAGAAACATAGAGACGTACAGGCAGATACATAGAGGCAGAGTCGTAGAAACAGAGCCGTAGAGGCAGAGTTGTAGACACATAGACAGGGATGTAAAGACAGAGTCAGAGAAACAGAGACGTAGTGAAAGAGATGTAGAGACAGACAAATAGTGAGAGAGACGTAGAGACAGAAAAATAGTGATAGAGACGTAGGGAGAGAGAGAGAGAGAGAGAACTGGAAACAATAAATAGAGACAGACGTAGAGACCGATCCGTTCAGGCAGAAACGTAGATATAGAGACGGGAGACAGAAAAATAGAGAAAGAGACATGTACCCAGAAACATAAAGTAAGGACAGAGATGTAGAGACAGAGGCGTAAGAACTGAGACCGAGACGTAGAGACCGAGACGTAGACACAGGGACATAGAAACAGAAGCATAGGACGTAGATACAGACTCGGAGGGACCGATTCATACACAGAGACGTAGAGACAGAGACGTAGAAACAGAGATGGACAGGCATTGATAGACAGAGACGTAGAGACAAAAACTGACAAGGACAAAGACAGAGATTGGTACCGAGAGATAAAGACGAAGAGACAGAGACGGACAGTCAGTGGAAGAGACAGAGACGTAGAGACAAAGACAGAGACTGGGAACACAGATAGGGACAGAGGAACAGATACACGATCAAAGATATAGAAACTTAGTGACATAGACGTAGAGAGAAGAGCGGAGTGATAGTGATGAAGAAACAGAGTCATAGAGATGGAGACATAAATACAGAAACATAGAGATCGAGACATAGATATAGAAGTGTAGAGACTGAAATATAGATGCTCATATATATAGACAGGTAACCTCTTTTTACCATATCCTAACCGGACATATCATTTTCGCTCCCGACTCAAATACGCGAATATCATATTTGCGTTTCGGATATGTTGAAAAAATATTATATGCACTACCGGACCACAATGGTCAAGTTTTTCCCTCTGAAGATGCTATAATATACTATTCTTGGGGTATGATAGACTACTGTATAAAGTAGATGCTCAAGGGAAAAATGAAATTTCTTTGAAAAAATAGAAACAAACTAAATTTAACATATTAAATTCTAGATTACAATTAAAATATTCTCAAAATTCTAATTGGGGGTTGACGAGCGGAGCGAGAAGGGGGTGTGTGTGTCTGTGTATATATATAGGCTATTTCACGTGAACTAAGCAGCTCAAAATTTTAAAATTGCTCAAAATTTGTAGACACTTAGTTTTTTTGTGAAAAAAACATGTTCATAAATTTTTAGAGTAATATTTTAATAATTACAAAAGTTATTGCACATCAAAAATTCTTAGTTTTTTCAATTTTTGGTGAAGACGATCTGGTATTCCGGATTCGTATATAACCATATAGAGGTAGAGCAAATCACTACAAAAAGAAATTTTGGCCATTTAGAGAATCGTTTGAGCCTGGAAAACAGAATATTAAAAATAAATCACTCATTGATCCGTCCAAAATTTTGATACCTCCTCTTCATATAAAGCTTGGATTGATAAAACAATTTGTCAAGGCATATTAAGAGAAGGCATATTTGATGGTCCTGAAATCCGTACTTTATTTAGAGATGAAAACTTTGACAAAACTATGAGTGATGTCGAGAAAGCAGTATGGTCAAGTTTTAAAAAGGTATCAACAAAATCTTTGGGTAATACAAAAGTTGTAAATTAAATAGATATTGTGAAAAGAATGGTACGTAATTTCGAAAAATTGGGCTGCCTAATGAACTTAAAATTTCATTTTCTTGATTCAAATGTTGATCAATTTCGAGAAAATAACGGGGACTTCAGTGAAGAGCAAGGTGAAGGGTTTCACCAAGACCTGAAAGAATTTGACCGCAGATTTCAAGGACGATGGGTCATAAATATGTTGGGAGATTACTGCTGGATGATGAAAAGAGGAATAATCTGAAAAAGGGGGAAAAAACGTGCCGAAAATCCGCTACATCGGTCATTCGAAGAAAAACGCGTGCGTAAACGAAAACCAATTTAAAATGTCATATCGTTACGGCTGACTTACGACACTTCTGCTTACGACACGAGTTTCAGAAACATCGATTAATTTATCCCACTCGCTGTCCACTAGCGCCCCCTGGGAGCATTATTTTATAAATCTGACATCAAATTCGTTATCAGCAACCTCGGAAAGCCCCGAGGTAGTATTTGCAATTCCTACTTACTTTTTCCAAGGTGTAGAATTAAATTTTAAACGTGTTTTATTAAGTTTAGAATGATTTTTGACTTTTTCTGATCCATTAGCTTTTTCATAGCCGTACGAAGGGTTGAAATTTCACGAAAAAATTATTCAAACAATGGTTTTCGATAGAATTTAATTCTGAAGTCAATTTAATCGTATATCTCTTTATTTTTTTAATTGAGAAAAACCGTAAAAAATGAAGTTTTTTGCATAAACGTAAAAAAACGCTGCGGAAGGCTATATTTTGACTGCAGATTCGGATTCAGCATCGAAAAATACGTAGGAAAAAGTTGGTCTGGTCAAAAATACAGACTTCTTTTTTGTGGGCCTGTGTTATTATTATTTAAAAAAGTTCTCTCTGCGTTTATTCAAAGTTGAGATTGCCACATTGCTCGCATTAAAATTTTTTGAATTTTTGTACAATAAATCGTTTTGGCGTGTAGCTGCTGCAATTGTCCTTTTTATTATTAATTCATGAACATGCAATGTTTATTTTTATTTTTAAATATGTACCTCATAATATTTATAATAACCTATTACTTTATGCTCTAATTACTCGCTACTGCGTGTAGTTGCTACAATTTTATGAGGTATCATTAAAATTTTTTTTGTCTATAATATACTTACTCGTTTTTGCGTGTAGTAGCTGCAATTGTTTTGCAAACGTTCTTAAAAATGTTTGCGTTACTGATATGTTATCATGTGTAGTTGCTGGTTTTCATATATTATTTATTAATAAGAAATCAGATGCAATATTATAAATAATAAACACACAAATAAATAGTTAGATATTATACAAAATTTCGTCATAGACAATGTTTGTCGTATATATATTTGTCATTTTATTTACATTATTTCTTAAAAAATCTGCTTTGTATTTTTTATGTTCAGTGTATACCGAGTCGTCAGTTAAAAGAATTTTTAAATTATTTTTCGAAGTTACTCTAGATAAAGCAGCATATTGTTACCCATGGCTAAATACAGGCGAAGGTAAAAACATTCCAACACTTTGAAATGATTGTCCCTGTGATTTATTAATAGTTATTGCAAATCCCAATCTAATAGGAAATTTCCTTCTAATCGTATTAAATTAAATTTCTTATTTGATCGGTTCAAATCTTTCCGTGTACTAAAACTGTAATTCCAGCTTTATTTCCAGTAATTATGTCAGCTTTAATTACATATTCTCCTAAAGATCTCACATTAATCTCGTTCCATTACAGAGACCATCTTCCAAAAATTAATAAAATTATAATAGCACCTACCTTTAAAATTAATTTATGTGGTAGAAGGCCGTTTAAAGTTATCGAATTGACAAATTCAATTGATATAGAGTTATGCAACCATTCATTTTCATCATCTACAATATTATCCATACTTAAATATTCTTTGCTGTCACTATTAAGTCGTCTTAGTACTTCATTATTCATTTTAAGTACATTGTTATTTGTTGGACATAAAACTACTTTATTTTTTATATAAATATCGAACTGATTAATTTCATTTCCAAAAATTTCAGTAATTAAATCACTATTAGATAAAAAATTATGTGGTATTTTTAAAAGGCTATTATTTTTTCCAAATTTTGTACATTATTGTCCTTCTCCAACATTTAAAAGCCATTTTTTTAAAATTATTTTATCGTTAGATATTCTTTTGTAACTTTAAATAATAACATTTTTTACCATGACGCATAATTGGTAAAGTTTGCCTAAAATCTGTAGAAATAATTATTACTTTAACAGCGACCTTTGCTGTTTTGACATAAATCTTTAAACAATCTATCTACAGTATCTAACGCATATTTGTTTGTCATAGAAATTTTATTACAAATTAATACATCCATACTTTTAATATGATTTCCAGATGTTGAATTTTGTAAAACATTACATAGTTGTTACGTTACAACTAACGTTTTTTATATTTTTCGAAACATTTCTACATATTTAACTATAGAAGCTTTAAAATTACGCTGTAACATTTTAAGATGGCTCCGTTGCACATATGCGCTGACCGTGCAGCAACAGCGAACCTTGCACGTGGAGAAAGGAGTCTTCGGAGCAGCTGTCAGCATCAAGGGCATCACGTCCTGGGGTTGTTATCTGCGTGCGCTATTGCCGACTCCCATTAAGCGTAAGAGTGCGAGAGAGAGAGAGAGAGAGAGAGAGAGAGAGAGAGAGAGAGAGAGTTGAATATGCGAAGTTGAAGTGCGGTCACGCCAAGCGCGGCAGACGAGGTAGAATGCGAGTCCGAATAACACGTTAATTCTAAAAGGACCGTGCATTCGTTACTTCGTATAGTTAAGTTGGAATACTAATAATTAAGTATCTTATTGTTTATGAGTGAATGTTAAAACATTATTCAATCGATCACACTAATAAAAGAAAATAATTAGTTCAGTGGTTTGTTAAATAATAATAGTGCATAACAGTAATAACAAAACGGCTCCTTTATAACTACGCGTATTACAAATTTTACAAATTGAGACTCGTCAGCACAGTTGTCCACTACAGCTAATAATTGTTTAAAGCGGCTGAAGCGAGGACAATAAACAACTTCTTCATCTTGTTGGCTCCACTTTAACTAAGTAAGCAATTCAAATAATATCTAAAAAAATAGAATATTGTAAATGTATATTTGCCTCTAAAATATAAACGTATTTTTATAACGATAGTAATATGATGATATAGGAGGAGAAATATAGATATACATGTATATATGCATATAGCTGTATGGTTGGACACACTTATATTTCTTGTCCTAGTCTGAATTTGCAGGTAGCTCAATACAATGAGAATATGTTAGTCGCTATCAATAAATGAACTTGTTAGTTCTAATAAATATAAAAATAATATAATAACTACTATTCAGAAATTTGGTGTCAAGAGAATATTAACTATTATTTAAGATATTTCTGTCGCATTGCTTATGAATTAATTATATTTATATTAATGAGAATTATAACTATAGAGTGAACTCTTTCATAACGAACAAAAGTGCAACCAGGACTATACCTTCCATTTTCATTGTATTTTAATGATGTAAAATTCGATCCAATGTAATTAATTAATACAGATGTATGGGACGTTTCATGTCAAATGCCCCAACGCGGCGTGCGAGCATCAAATCATGCTATTTCTAACTCGTGTATACGATACTAAAACGTACTTAAAAAATTTAATGATCTAAAAATAATTTATTAAAAATAATAATATTGTTAATATAAAACTTTCTACAAAAGTATAAAATAAGGCAATTATAGACGTTTTTTCTGTATAATCAATGTATATAAGCTATAATTGTATACATTCAAATTGATCACTGCAAATTAAACAAACGAAAGTTGTGACATCAATTACCAATAGTCAAGTAATGCAAACTACTCCCCAAAACAACTGTATGACTGTTCTACAAAATGTATTCATTCAAATTCGTTCATTCTTCTATATAAATCAAACACAAGAAAGTACTGAAATCAGTTTATTGTAGTCAAGTACCCATATCAATTAACTGACTGACGTAATACAATTTTTTTTACCTTGCGTGTAAAATTACTTTTTACGCCCACATTATAACTTCTAAAATTTTGAGTCAGTGGGCATGAAGTGTCGTCTAAGAGGTGTAACATCTCACCTACTCCCATACATACTTAGCCGGCCCGACGGTTTGCAGGGTCTGGAAAGTATCGGGCCTACCTTTATATCTCCGCGCTGGCGTTATTCTTGAGCATCGGACGGGTGGCTTCCTTCAAAGTCCCCACTTGATTTTATAACACGATTCCAGCGATGTTTTCACTTCTCGAAACAGTCCTGGAACTCACTTTTAGGGATGATCTTGAGTACGCTAGTCGCATTATTTTCAACCGTTGTTTTGTCATCGAATCGCTGTCCTTCGAATGATTTTTTGAGTTTTGGAAATAGCCAAAAATCACAGGGGGCTATGTCGGGACTGTACGGAGGTTGTCGAAGCAATGCGATACTGTGTTTACTCAGAAACTGCTGCACAAGATTCGATGAATGTGCTGGCGCATTATCGTGATGGTCATTTTTAACAATCACAAAATCCGCCGAACTCAAAAATAGGTTTGTAAACAAAGACACGCTGCGCATGGACTATACGTCCGGCAGGTGTCAGGAAGCAACCGATAGGTTCGTGAGGCTTTACTGTTGACGTTCATGCCCAGCAGAGGTCGCTCGCTATGGCCCGATACTTTCCGGACAGACCTCGTACATACAAGTCCACCATAATAAATAATTGTATTGGCTCTACTTTGTAATTGATTGTACCGTATAAATATATCATCCCTACGTGTTCAGAATCTTATGATTTACCTTAATTACCCAAATTATTTCAGTGAGTATTACCCCGAGTGATAGATTCGCAGATCAGCATTTTCAAAATACAGAAAAACGACCCATTTGTATACATTTTATGTGAAAATGACGATGTTTACACCTTGAACTGCAAACCTTCTGGCCGGCCAAGAATGCATGGGAGTAGATGAGATGCTACACCTCTTAGGCGACACTTTATGCCTACTGGCTCAAATTTTTAGAAGTTATAATGTGGGCGTAACACGTAATTTTACACTCAAGGTACGAAATAGTATATTACGCTCGGCTTCGCCTCAGGCATCATGTCGCGCAGTGCAGGAGTTTCAACTTCCTGCCCATGTGGCGTATACTATTTTTCTTTAGTCGGTCGAAAGTACGTTTAAGAAATTCCCTCAGAATTATTAACAATAGTGCAACTACGTCCCAGCAGACAGTCCATTGCTCGGCCACGTTGAACTTTTGCTCCTCGCTTCAACGCCTCTCTCGGACACTCGCGAAGTTTTGAATTTTCTCTTTTTTAGGTTATGATGCCTACCCCCACATTTGCCAGCACGAGCGAAGCGAGTGATGTTGGCTGGGGGCAAGCATCGAAATCATACATGCAGAAGCCAAAAATTTTTTACACATTAATTTTAGATATAAATATTTATTTATATAAATTCTTGTTCTTTATTGTTATAGGTTAGAAATAAAAAAAATTATTATATTATTACAAAGTATTTACTTATTTATTATTTATCTTCAGATTTATTATAATCTTTACAGGAACAATGAAAATAGTTTATGATATTTCTATGAAATACACAGTTTTCATACTTAATATATGAATTTTTGTTAAAAACTGGATTTTAGATCATTATTATTTTCTGTTTCTGAATCCGATGAATTTATATCAGATTTATTTTCTATTGCTTGATCTGATGAATTTACATCAGTTTCATTATGTACCTCTTGAACTGATAAGCATAATAAACTTTTTTTCTTGTATAAGTTTCAACTTCTGAGTTTTTACTTTTTTTTAGCGGAGGTTCATTTTCTTATCCCTTGAAAGAAACCTTAACTGGTGGTTTGGATCTAAAATGTGTAAATAATGTTGATTCCTGATTATACGGTGCAAGTATTGTTTTAGTCTTTACAGTTGTAAAAGAAGATGCTGATAATTCAGGTACTTGTGATTGGCATAATTGATCAATTTCAGCAAGATCCTCATCATTTACTTCAAAATCAGAGAAACTATTACAGTCCACCTCTACGTATGGAGATATAGTATCTTTATTTGCAAAGCTTACTTCAATTGAAAAGCTTTTGCTAGTTGATGGTTTTGAATTGGATTGAGGGTTGACAGTATCTTTATTCGCAATGCCTACTTCAGTTGAACAGTTTTTGCTAGTCGATGGCCTTGAATTGGATTCAGCTACATGGATTATACTTTCAAAAATTTGTTCTCTATTTTTCATAGAATTCTCTACATAACCTGTAAATAAGTAAAGTATTCGTAAATAAGTTATTTGAAGTATTATTTAAATATTTATTATGGAATCAAATTTGAATATATTTAAATTAATTGTAAATATTAGGCATTATATCTAAACTAATTGAATAAATAAATAAGTAATATACCTTGTGCTATATTAGTTGATTTCCATCCTCCTAATTTTGCAGAATAGTCATACAGTTGTTTTGGGGAGTAGTTTGCATTACTTGACTATTGGTAATTGATTTCACAACTTCCGTTTCTTTAATTTGCAGTGATCAATTTGAATGTATACAATTATAGCTTATATACATTGATTATACAGAAAAAACGTCTATACTTGCCTTATTTTATACTTTAGAAAGTTTTATATTAACAATATTATTATTTTTAATACTTTGTAACGGGCGTAGCTAGTGTTTTGAAATCCCGCGCGCTGAGAGTAGCCAAGTGTGAACTCGCGAACAGCCTGCCTGCTCGAGGCGGCCTCGCGCGACTTCACGCCGGAGAGCGGGAGCTCCTTCTTCCCGCGCGGAGAAGGAGCCGTCTTGATTTGTGACTCGACACAGTGTGCACGCGCTGAAGCTCTCTCTCCTCGTGCTAGCGCGTATCTATAGTAGCGGAGTGATTGTGCGGCGCCTCCACCCGTAATCGACCGCCAGCCACACAGTTTTATCTGCAGAGCAGGCTAGTGACGGCTAGAGACTACGACCAGCGGGAATATTTGAAGTGAACGAGGGGAAGCGTCCTCCCACCGCCTGTCCACGTTCTGCGCTGCTTACGGCTGGCCAGCCTTCTAAGTAAGTCGCTGCTTACTCTTGCGTTTCTTTTTGTTGTATTTACTTGCGTGCGCGCGGTGTTCACTCGCCGTTCGAGTGAACAATTGTCGGTTTCATCGTCGCCGACAAATTGTGCGTCGAGGCGAGCCATTGTCGCGAGAAATCGGATTGCCAGCCGGTGCAAGTCACCGGCTTGCCGCGGAACGTTGCGTTCGCGTAGTAGCCAGCCAGCGGCGTGCTGCTGGCTACTCATTGTTACCGCGAGTAAAGCCTCGGCCTGCGCGATTGTTACTGTAGTAATTCCTAACTTTTCTGGCTCAATAAATTCCATATAGTTCTTTTATTATTTTTGCATGAGCTGTAGTTATTTCGCGACCTATGTTTCTCCTACTTCTTCTCCCCAAATACCGCCCTCTACCCTACGCGCATTGCAGCTAGCCGGCACCATTAACGAGAGCTGACGGGAAATTGCAAGCCGCTCAGGTAAGTATCTGTTGAGCGGCGTTGAACGGGAGTTCGTGCGCAGCACGAAGAGAATCGGCACCGGTAAGTTAAACGCGCGCGCTGCTGTGCTTGCAGCGCGGCTTCGAAGAGACCAGCGTGCGCGCCACGATCGAGTAGGGGCGCGCGGCTCAAGCCCGTTCTGCATTGTAAGGCAGGACGGGCCATTCTACAGTTGCGTCGGAGCGGGCAGTGCCGATCCGGCCGGCTGATGCGTACCTTCGCCTAAGGCGGGTACAATTCGTGTGCGACGGAGTTAGCTTACCGCTATTGGTCCGATGCTCCCCCTTAGCATCACCCTGTTACAACTTTAAAAAAAATTTTTTAGTGAGATTTCACAACTTTTTCAGGGTAAAAGTAAATAAAAGCATTTCGAATGTTTTTAATAATGTTATTAACAAAGCAGCATTGTTTATACATCAAGAACAATATTTCAATTTGTAGGGAGGTACTATTGAATAGATGAGGTTATGACAGGGAAGAGATTTTGTAAAAAATAATAATGATTAATTTCGAATACTGTGTATTACATAATTAACATTATTATACCAAAAAATTTAATTTTATTTGTAGAATGTGTTTCTTAATTATGAGTTTAAAGAAATAAAAATTTAAACATTTGGGTTTTAGTTGTACAATTAAAAACCCGCTGCCAATTCATTGGCACTTAGCTTCCTCAAACTTTATTTAATTATTCCTTTAATTAATTTTTACTTCCAATATTTAAAATTTTATACTTTATTTTCTAAATCTCTTGAAATTTTAACCACATATAGCCCTCAATTAGTGTAATAACTGGTTCGGCGCGCTAGAATCGTGTTTCGCGTACTCTTTCGCCTTCTATTTCTCATGAAAAGCATTTCGGCCACTCTGGAAAATATATATACCCTTCTAGCTCCATTATCTTAACGAATTTTTGACCGATTTTATCGAGCTTCTAGGATAATACTTTTCTAATTATACCTAACTTATGGGTGGGGTTGGGTTGGGTTGGGTTTAAAATGAGAAAAATCGATGAAAAAGTTTTCAAATGCGAGGACAAAGAAATATCACAAAAAATCGATTTTCAAGCTTAATTTCTATACAAATTAATTTTAAGCTAATATTTACAGGCTTATCTGCTAAAACTCATTAAAAGACACCTTTTTCTGTTGGAAGTTTCTGCTACAAACAATATTTACCAACTTAAATACGAAAAAAACTTAAAATCGTCAAAAATAGACGATTTTCGGCTATGAATACAATGGTTGTAGATCATAATGAAACAAAACTTTTTCCCATTTAACATGATCATGCAAAATAAATCTCTAACGAGTTACACCTGTAAAAGCGCATTTAAACGTTTAAATGTATATAAAAAAAATATAATGATCATTTTTAGTTACGACCGCTTTTGACGGATCCTAATGTAATTTTAACCAAACACCTGTCTAACTATAGGGAGGACTCAGTCTTAATTTCAGAATGGTCCATTAAAAAACATAGAAATGCGAAAAGATGTTAAGTCCTGGATTAGGGAGTATACTTTTATAGATTGGATTGGTTTTACGTTAGAAATGATATATAGTATATTCGATTTGCTTACCTTCCTTCTGGACGTAGGCTCTTGTAAATAATTAGACTGCAATTCAAGTATTTCCACACTTTATTTGACAACAAAGTTACAATATGATTATCTAAGGTCACCGTTAATTTTATAGATAACAATTTCTAAATATTCAATTAATATGTAAATGATATATGATTATGCTACAGAGATATAATTAATACGGATACAAAATATTGACTACTCCTACTGTCGGCTGGAGTGGTACGGCATTCGCGATCTGTTTTCCTGAGCGACTGATGCGGGCGGCGCACTTCGCCTCATTTATTACAATAATTATTTAGTTTAATGATGATCGAAATCATCTTATTTTGAAACTTTAAATGGTCGTATTTGATTTGCGTTAAATAAAAGTGCTTGCGAAGTATAATTGCTGCGTGTGTCATGTTGCGCGATGATACACTTCGTCGCGGTATCGCGTGGACGAAACACTGTGTCGTAGGAATTCGCACTCGCATCATTTTCCATTTAAAAAATTACTGATGGGAGAATTTAAAGAATACGTCACGAACGTAACACCTCCCCCTTTAGACTGTTGAATGTCGTAGAGATTCAACAAGAAAAAATAATTTGTTAGCATTAGTAATTTTTGTTACAAGTGTTGAAATTTGTTTGTATCACATTTAATTTTAAATAGAAATTTATGAAAGATTATACGAATACTATGTACAAACGTTCTTTTCCTTTTTTTCGTTCAAAACTCATTTTTCCAAAATTATGGATACATATTACAATAATTTAATCTTAATTAACGCTAATAAAATAAATACCTAAGTATTACTTGTTTGGTATAAAAAGTTGTAACAATTACAAATTAATATTCTACTATTTTTAAATTAAAATTAGTATCGTAAAATTTTATTTCCTAAATATATTAATTTTTAAAATTAGCGCAGTAATATTTGACTTCTGTTTTCTTGTATAAAGTTATTATTCAACTAAGTTTCGAAATAATGTGGATATTAAATAATATTGTAGTAAAATAAAAGTTGAAGAAAAAATACATAGGGAATAATTCAAGTAATCATTCACTTCCCTCCCCTCCTTAAAGATATTTCATCTGTTACTGTAGCTTAACATTTGCGGGCGTTCATTGTTATTCAATTTGATTTGTTTTGGTTTAATTTATTTTTTTTTCTTTTTGTGAGTTAGAATGCAAATAATTGTAATTCTTTTTTTGGTGAGGGTGTTGGTGTTTTAATATTTGATGCGTTAGGTGGTGATTTAGGAATGGAAGGTAATGGTCTAAGGATTACTGGTTTGTGTATTTTTAATTCTGGTAGCTCGTATTCCTCTTGTTATTCAGTTTTCTTTCTCGTTCGTATTGGTCTAGATATCATTAGTTTGGTCACTATTACTTCTTTAATTAATTGACCTTGTTTAGTACAACTAGTAGATGTGTTACTGATGTGAAAATTGCACCAAATAAGTGTTTTGAGTATCCGTATAATTTTTGTAACGTGTAACCTCTTATTATGGTATCTACAATTATTTTTATTAATTGTAGTATAATTATTGTCATTATTATTACTGATCTTATTGTTCCGAATCCTTCATATTTTTTTATTAACGTATTCCAAGTATTTTCGGCAATGTGCGTCCAGGTTTCTTCTGTTAAGAGGTTACTCATATAATCATCATTTACTGAGTTTGTACTATGTTTATATTTTGCTATTGTATTTATTATAGATTTTTTTCTCATTGTAAATAGCAATCTTTCTTCAAATTTTTCTAAATCTCCTTGTGTGTATATTGCACTTGTAGCCAGTGAAATTGAGGTTTCTGATGTTATTTAAATTTTTGTTTCGTGCTAATGATTGGGCGAGAGTTATGTACCCTTGGGGAATTATAATAGTTTTTTTTGTTGTTGCTTATTATCATTTTAGCCTTCACAGCTTTGCAGTGGTAATAAACTTAAAGTTGTTCACATTTTGTTTAACATTTAGCAATTTAAAGTAAATGTTTAATATTTAATAATTCAGAATAAATTATTATCTTTGGTTTTCAAAAAAAAAAAGAAAAAAAGCAATAATTGAAATAAATTTTTGTAAGTCGAAATTTCAAATAAAATCGGAAAATTTCTAAAACTATTCGCTGACGTCATATGTCAACACGGCAGGCATATGAAGAACGTGTAGACTTCTTTTGTTTACGTTGCGGAGATACTTGTCGAATACAATACATCGCGGCGAATATTATATTATAGTTGAAATTTATCTAGCAGTCAAGGCCATTGAATTAATAAAATTACCGAAACAAAATTTTTCCTTTTTTTTTGAATTATTATTATTTTCGTTTTCTGTAGGAGTTGACACTAAATACGTAATTTTTTTTTCTCCTTTGTACAAATTTCTGCACATCATATTCAAGTTAGTGTTTTTTTGCGGTTAATCATTGAAAAACAAAATATTTAATAGTATTTACTGTATTGTGGTACATTAAACGTTACGTTTTTTTTCGTGGATGTTAAAATTCTACACATTAAAATAATATTGTACGTATTGTAGTTTGGTGTTGCCGTAGCAGAAAACGAAAAGTGATCATCTTTTGTGAAAAAAAAAAAAATAATTCAAACATTAATATCCCCAGACCTGCATAATATTTTGAGTAACAAAATACTCTATTTTTTTGTGCGTTTAGAATTATTTTTTTTTATGATTTATTTAAAGGTTTTTTTTGCGGTTTGAATCTTAGGAAACATTTTTTTTTGTCTCGCCCTTGCAAACATTTTTTTTTGTTGTCGCGTTTGGGGAGTCCTTGCCACAGAGGGAAATACACATCGTAACCAATAGATTTTTTTTTCTTTTCGCTTTGTATCGTTATTTTCGCTCTGTTCTATCAATTTAAAATTTTTTTTTGCGTTCCCCGATAGGCCTGCAATAAACTTTCCGCTCTTTTATTTTGCTTGTTATTCCTACGCTTTCGATTGCCAGCTATTGAAATTTTTTTTTTTTTTTGTGTATGTGGAACTTTTCCCTTCTCGCTAGCGGTTGCTTTCATTTTTTTTTTTTTTAGTAGCTTTTCTCTCGGAAAATTTTTGCTTTGGGGGTGCTTTTTTTGCAGTAATTGGAATATTTTTGTTGTTGTTTAGCTATTGGCGGATTTAGGAAGTTAGTGACGATAACTTTCTTTTCTATTAACGCGCGGTGCACATGGAGTCACTTTAGTCGTTGTAAGTGGTAGAAAAATTTCTTTTTTTTTCTCTTTCATTCTAGTTCTAGTTACATTGTTGTTGTTGGAGACGAGGCAGACGCCATGAGCGACAAAGAATTTTTGTTGTCGAGACTTTGTTACTCAATCAGGTGAATCTCGCTAGTCTCACATATTTTTCTTTTATAGTTGGTAATTTTAGTGCTTTTTAAATCACACATATATATATATTTTTTCTCCTTTGTTTTTCCTTTTTTTTTACAACTCTTCGTTGTTAGTTAGAATTTAAGTAGTAGTTTTCTTTTTTTTTGCTTTGCAACATTGTCGCTGTCTATCGCAACTGGCAGTCAGTTTATATTTTTCTTTTTGTGTTTTTTTTTCTTCTTTGTTGCGCTCTTGTTGGATTCTCGAACTTGCGAGAATCTCAAGGAGCCTCCCGAAGGAATTTGGTTAGTTGCTTCCTGAGTAACACACGCTCGAATAAGCGTGTGGAGAGATTTATATCTTACGTCGTAGTTGATATGTTGTTGATTTGTTTCTTTCCCCTTGTTAGTGAGTAAGTTATAGTTAGCTAGTAAGATAGAAAAAAATTAGTTCATCGTCGAAATGGATTCCAACATTGAAGGGAACCGATTGGCTGAAATATTAGCAGAGAAGGTGCGTCTGGAAAAAGTCTTTGAATCATACGACAAGGAGAAGATTTACCGGTTGCTGAAAACAAGTAGGCTAAGCAGAGAGGGAAATCGAGTCGATTTCGTAGATCGTCTGATTCGGTGTGGTTTGCGGCGAACATTTGCATCAGGTGCAGCACCCTGGAATATAGGGCAGGACAATGATCCATCGAGAGGATCGGTAGCACCTGGATTGGAGCACGATGAGTCCTTCGCTGGAGAGACTACAGGGGTAGACTTATCCGAAGGAACAAACACTGCAGATGTATTGTTCAACTCCACCGTGAAAGAAAATACGAATCAGCCTTCGCAGCCAACGGCTACAGCATCGAACGAAACAACGATTGTGCACAGCAGTGTGACGTCCGGGATAATGTCGACGCACGAAAAGGAGAGGCCTTCTCGAGAGTACGAAGCGATATATGCTAGCTTGGCATCCAAGGCCAGTCAACTAAGCACAGTCATGAGCACTCGAGCAGCACCGGAGATGTATGGAGCAAAACTAAAAGGGACGGTCCAACACAACTTTAGTAGTCAGTATTATAGTAATCTACCGAGTGCAAAATCCACTATGTACTCACGTCCGAATGAAAGTTTGTTTCCTCCACCTCCAGTGTCCACTTCAAGTAGTACGCTTCACTACTCACACCATCTCTATCAGAGCCCACATATCACTCAGCCTACCGAAACTTACCACAGACCCCTTCTTCAACCGCACGCTATTTAAACTTCTCGTATTACGAATATCGAAACCTCAGTTGATCAAAACAGATCTTCTCGTATCGAAACTAGTCGGCATCAAGAGGTAAATATTCCT
>JAWWEQ010043836.1:0-17365 GCA_035583055.1 Torymus tubicola | reverse complement strand
CTGAAGTTGAGCTTAAAATACACAAATATTTACGAAAACGGTGTGAAAAGATCAACCATTGACTACATATATTTCAAGCTCAACTTCAAACTCACGTAACTTTTGAAGGGATCAACATTTTTTAATTCTGAAAAAAGATTTGGAAAGTACTCACTCTTTAGTTTCATTTTCTTTTTTCCAAATTTCATATTAAGTTGTTTTTGGTGAAATGATTTAGAACTAAACTAGAGTTATTTTTAATCATTTTTAAACAATTGATTATTGGTTCCAGAAAATGATACCCTTTGATGGACTACAACAGATATCATTTCTAGATAAAGACACCCTAACCAACAAGAAAAACCTAATTTGGAGGGTGTCGTCGATATAAAATTTTTGGGTCCATTTTTTGAAGGTTTTCGCAGCATTTGTGAGATTTACACATATAAATTTTTCTGGAAATGTATATCACCCTGTGTTAAAATCATTCATAATTCATGGTTTATGTTATATTACTATTTGTAAATAACAAATTATGCAAAAGTTCTTTACAAAATAGATTAATAAAAAAATTAATTCATTTAGATATTAAAAAATTGCAGAAAAGTTATTTATAATACACTTTACTATATGATCATCAGAATCAGATCGTCTCCATTTATTCATCAAAAGAACTAAATCGTTTATTTTCAATTGGCTTGTTCCTATCTGTCATGAGACTCACGCAATCAAATTTAACTGTGGAAGGTTACAACGTATTCGCAAATTCATAAAGCGAGTTTAAATTCGAAATTAAAGATCAATTGACGAAAAATTATGATTCGTTCGTGCAATATATGGGTACTGAGAAGGAGGTCACACTCATTGCACCGATTAACATAAATAAGTAGCTACAAAAAAGAGGACATAGCATCCGACAAAGGCTTGGCCCATACTAGAATTTCCAATTATTAATAGTTTGATGACAATTAATAAATATAATGTACATTCCGATTGTAAAAAAAAAAATTATGGTACAATTTGATAATTACTTTACTTAGTATTTGAGAATCAATAATTGTATTTTTTAGTAGATTTTTGAAAGGTCAACTTTTTACAACATTCTAATGAGATTGTTTAATTTAATTGATAATTCGTCAATCTACAAAACACCTACAAAATAGATCATATCTCGTAAATCAAGAGATGCGTCCGGAAACATTCAGGGCGACCCGTTTTGATAAACGTTACTTGCGGTGTCTAAATCTAAAATTAATTTTGTCTAGCTAAATATAAATAAGCAAACGGTGACCAATTGTTCCTATATCGCGCACACGTTCGTCAGCCTGAAAAAAAGAAATAGAGAGGGGGACTGGGAGGGCGAGAAGAAAGAGCAAGTGAGAGTGAGAGAGTATGTCACGACCCCACCACGCCATCTCACTGATCAGGATGTGAAGATGATGAGATCTATTACAATAGCTGCAGTCGGCGACACAGTGAGTCTACCACTGGATCGCTGTGCGAAAGTAACCAGTGCCAATGGCAATGACTTCCTGTCCTTGTTTCTTTGAGGGTGCGAATCGTTTGCATTTTGTTAAAATTTATATGATGACGTCTTTTAGTAAGATTTGAATATTCCTTTTAAATTTTCAAAGTTCTGATGTTACGCTTACATTTAAAATAAATAACCGCAATCAATTTTAATATTTATTTTATCTTTTAAATTGTAAGACAAATTTAATGTACAATTCAACGAATGGCATAATTTTGAAAGAAATTTATTAAAAATCAATTGAAATAAGTAAAATAAATCTGTTGGATGTCTTGGGAATGAACTATTGTACTAAGATTTTAGGAGGTTTAGTATCGCCGGATTCGGATGAAATGGCAAAGGATTCTAAGCATCATGCAGGAGCCTTTTCATTTAACAACGTTTGACCTTAATGCAGCGATTAAGAGCAATCTATTCGCGTACAACATGGACGTCAATATGCACACAGTTAAAACGGATTTTATTGAACAATTGAAAAACTTCTGCGATGATTCACAGTCACACTTTTATATCTGATTTTTTCGTAAACATACCCTGAAAAAATTGTTTGAAAAAATATATCTATTTGTGCTGGTGTTTATAAAACTCGTAGACCGATTCATTTGTAGCAAATTTATATTAAAAGAGCCAAAACCAAAATTCAATTATATATCAATTATGAAATCAAATTTTTTAAATAATATCTAAAGTACTATAGTAATCATTTTCTTTAATAATTTAAAATATGGCACGTGCTTTTGCTAGAAAAGCGTTAGATCTTTAGATTCAGCTCACCCTTTAGAATATGTTTTTTAGATGTATAAATCCAAAGAAACCGGTAATATCAGACTCTAACATTCCAAAAAATCAAGGTCTGGACATTTTTAGCTTTATTTTGAAAACAAACTTCAAAAAAGACTATTCTTAAAGTTGTAACCATTGAATATTGGTAAGTCATAAATATTATTTAATATCATACAACTTACCTTTAAATGGTATACTGAAAAGTGATAACTCTTCACATTTCTACATTTAAAAACATATGCCAAAGTTTAATATGAATCTATAATTCTGAGATTAGGCTCTATCTTAATAAGTTACGCGAGATAGATAAAAGAATTTTAAAAGTAACGAAAACAAATTTTTTGTAACGAAATTTCAATACTAAGTGTTGAAGAAATTTTTTTATTTTTTATTCGATTTTAATTACAAAAAATGCTAGTTATTCTATTATATAATAACAGGAGGAATAGCCGATGTGTAAATAAAAATAATTACCAATTAACAATATTATTTTATTACATTATCTAAAATGAAAAATGCGTTTTCTATAATATTAAAATTGATTTACAAATTCTGTTGATTTTCGGCACTTCACAATGTTTTTTAATGATTTTAAAATTTGGATGGATTTTTTGCTATTTTAATACTTTTTTCATATTATATTGTTTTCCGTTTTATTCTGAGATAACCCAAAGTTGTAACCAATATTTATTTATTTATAAGTCAAAAGATACGCTAAAGCCATTTTACACAAATGGCATTATCAATATTTTAGTTTAAAATATAATTCTCAAAATTTTAAAAAGCAATAATTACTTGATTATTTTTTATCATCGTATTGTTCTTAACGTAATTACATGATAAGTGATATGAACGGTTAAAAGTTTTCTTTCTAAGCAGCAGCTAAATTAATGTGGGTTGTGCATTATGAGGTATAAATTGACTGTATAATTGCTAAATTTGAATAAATTGTCAGGTATACCTGTTATAACTGGGCATAGAAATATGAAAGGAAAGGCAGCAGCGTTATTGTAATTTTTATTGCTCTAATAAAATAATGAGGGAACTTCGTGACAGTGCGGCAAACCGGAGCAGCGGATGCTAGCGAGAGTCAAGTCGCTGAAACACTTTGACCGAGTCAGATTCACTTAGCACTATCTTATAGTAGAGCATGTCCTATGTCAGTTGGATTTTTATGATTAATGATTAATGATCGCAGCTCGGAAAACGCATTTATCCGCCCGAAGAAAATTATTGTAGTTGCCACGTAATATTGAGCTTGCTTGAGTAGTTTCATATCTTCAATGACATTTTGGTATTGAATGAATAATAACATGTCAATAAGAATAAATTTATTGTTAAGTTCATTTGTGGCTAATATAAGTTTATTATTAATATTTGCTATTTTCATTTTCAGTTTTCGAAGAAAATTGGCCAAGAGGAAAGTATATTATCATGGAGAACAAAAACGGAGAAGTGTTAAATATGCAGAGGGTACAAAACTCGTGCAAGTGAGTAAAGAACAAATTATTTTATTTCTTCTAAATTCATTCTTTTACTTTGAATTTTAAGATTATGAAACTTGTTGATAGCCAAAAAGATTATTTTACTGCGTTTTACTAAACTCGTCACTCAATTACATTGACATGATTCTGTCGAATAAAAATGATTCAATAAAATATTTTTTGTAACACATGCATGATTTTCGCGATTTCTCGACCTAAAAAGAGGTCGTAAATTGACTTGACTCGTCTTCGGTTCGCAAAACGCACTCGC
This sequence comes from Torymus tubicola, assembly GCA_035583055.1. NCBI lineage: Eukaryota > Metazoa > Arthropoda > Insecta > Hymenoptera > Torymidae > Torymus > Torymus tubicola. Next base: position 13,317 of record JAWWEQ010043836.1, on the reverse strand, counting down.
CTTCAACGCGTGTTAGCTTACCTTCGACTTGTACTGCAAATTCTAGACTCGATCTAAAAAAAACCTGCTTCACGCCCTAGGTACGCAATATACTAAATACATCAATTTTATTGAATTTTAGGGCAAGTCCGGTACCCGATAATGGACCATTAAGGCCACCCATCGTAACGCAGACCAGCTTAGAGTCACCTGATTATGACCCACATAAACATCGAAATAGACCACACCCTACTACGTAAGTTTAAAAACAGTTATAACATTTTTTAGAAAATAAATTTTAATTATTAAGAGATATAAAATTCGAATGCTTTTATTTGTTTGATTTAAATAAATATTAGATTAGTGAACTACTTGATACAGATTTTAGAACTAATTTTGATTTAGAAATGCAGAAACGCTAATTCACCTACTAAAGGGCAGTCTAGGCACTGGTATCCTGGCTATGCCGAATGCTTTTTGCAACAGTGGCCTTGTTACCGGGACCATCGCCACGATTCTCATTGGCATACTCTGCACATACTGTTTGCACATCCTTGTAAAAGCTCAATATGAACTTTGCAAACGGCTTAAAGTTCCTATTCTTAGTTATCCTATAAGTATGAAAGTGGCTCTTGAGCAAGGTCCACCAATATTCAGGCGGTTTGCTGATTACTCGCCGTAAGTATTACAATTTTTTTGGTAAAAAAAGGAAAAAAATAGTTCTTATTATTTGTTATGTGGTTTTTCTTTTAGAGTTATTGTAGATGGATTTTTGATAGTATATCAACTAGGGATTTGCTGTGTATATATTGTATTCGTTGCAACAAACATAAAACAGGTAATTCAAAGTAGTATAAAAGTTAATCTTCTTTCTTTTCAAAATGCAAAATTTTCATCTTAGACATATGATACTTTCAGGTAGTGGATGTTTATGTAGGTGAATGGGATACGAAAATTCACATGCTGATATTATTGATACCATTAACGTTAATAAACTATATCCGGAATCTCAAATTATTAGCGCCATTTTCAAGTGTTGCAAACATTATCACGTTTGTCGGATTAGGCATGATTTTAGCATATGTATTTGACGATTTGCCTTCTATTAGCGAAAGAGAAATGTTTGGTTCAGTGAGGAACTTCTCCCTTTATTTTGGAACAACACTTTTTGCCTTGGAAGCTGTTGGCGTGGTAAGTTTCTTACTTAATTTGATCAAATAATGAATAAACTTATAAATAATAATGCTTCTAATAGTAATACAGATGAAACAAAGAATAAACGAAGTAAGTAGTTGATATATAAAATTTGTTAACAGGCTTTTAAATATCACCAACTAAATGTTTTAAAATTAATATCACTTCCAACTATCTTCACTACCAGTTACTGAAACATTCATAAATGTACTACTTTTTCTGGTCAGTATTTGTTGCTTTTATTAAAAATTTTTGAACATTGACAACAAGATCGACTTTTGATAATGTATTACCCATTTTCACTGGCGATCCCATTTTTTTATTTTTCTTATCTTCTTATCATTCAGCCTAAGCCATTCAGCCTAATATCTTATTAAATAAAGCTATTACAATCTGTTTTCAGTTATTGGTCGCAAAATTATTTTATTATTACCATTATTCTTACAAAAAAAAAAAAGAAAAATTAAATGTTCATATGAAAACTTTAAAGTACACATTTTTCTTGTGCTAAAATATGATAAACTATTTTTTTATTTAAATAATATTTTACAGATTATTGCACTGGAAAACAACATGAAAACTCCCCAAAACTTCCGCGGCACGTGTGGTGTACTGAACATCGGAATGACTGTGATCGTGGTTCTGTACATCCTTGTGGGCTTCTTTGGATACATTAAATATGGAGCTGAAGCTACTGGCAGTATCACATTAAACTTACCTAAAGCTGATGTGTGAGACTCTTAAATCGAATATTTCAACAACTATTAATTACGGTAGAACGAAACACAAGCTTTTTAAGTCGAAAAAATACTTAACTAAATATTTTTGAAAACAATTTCTCTTGAAGGTATTTTATTATTAAAAAAAGACAAAAATATTTTGACTAACTAGTTTCTTTATACAGTAATATAGCATACCGTTAGGATTGAGAAGTTACAATCTCGTATTATGAAATAGATTTTTGATTACGTTTAGAAAAGAATAATGGTAATTTTCTATATTATAAATATTACAGAACATATTATATATCCAAAATAATTTTTCAATAGGATGGCCCAATGTATTAAGGTGATGTTTGCCATTGCAATTTTCATTACTTATGCATTGCAAGCTTACGTACCCGTTGAAATACTTTGGACAACTTATCTCGACGAACGGATCAAAAAGAATAAAACCTTTTGGGAATACGTTTGCAGAACTCTGGTTACTTTAACAACCTGTAAGTAAAATTTCATTTATAAATAAGTTAATTAATCATAAACATTATTTCTATTAAAATACTATTTATGAAGTGGTTTAACGTATAATTCAAACTAAAATTATTTTAATATTTTCTAACAAAAACTTTAAAATTCAAACAAATGCTTTAATGCACAAATTATTGTATTATTCCGTAACTTATTACATTGTTATCAGCGTGATGAACAATTTTTATATACTTTTAATATCATTTAAATTATTATATAATGTATTAACTTTACTTACAAAAAATTCGCGTCACTTTTGAATAGGCACAAATTTAATATGTACTGGTCGAGCTGGACGAAGTACTAGATCACAAGTTATTGGAACTTCGTGTGCAAGATCTATTGGTTCCAAATAAAAATTATGAAGAATATGAGCGGTTAATGACTTTATCTCCATCATAGCGAATTTTTGACCTAAAAAATAATATTATTTTAGAAATAGGTTTTCTTATAAACTAAGCAACTAAAGTATTCATTCCCGTACAATGATTTAAGAAATGTCCCGGGAAAAAATGATCTATATACTTACGACCATATATATTCATATATAAAAATCTTGCAAGGGGATATATGAGCATACGTGATTATATATGATCATATATGGATTTAGTCTCTGTATAAACATATATACTTGTATATTAGCAAATATATTCATATATGAATATATTAAAATAAAATTAAATTATAATTAATTAATTAATTAAAATAAAAAATAAAATAAATAATAAAATAAAATCTATATACATTCATGTACATCCATGTTCGGTCATATACGGTTTTACATATTTGTATATGATAATGTATGTTCATATATGGACATATATGGACATTTATGAAGATGATTTATAAAAGAATTATATATATCCATATATGACCATATCTATGACTCCGAGGCATAACGACATAAGTCAATTTTTTTTTTAAATCGGGAAAACCTTGGATTTTGTATCTTTAAATGAGTCTTTTTCATTTAAAACTGTCAGTAGTAGCTAAAATATTGCCCTAAAGCTACGATATATGGAAAACGTAACAACATAAGTCCATTTTTCAAATTTAATTCGCGGCATAACAACATAAGTTCAGCACTAATTTATTTTATCCAAACAAATTGAATATAAAAATTATTTTATCAAATAAAAAAAATGCTTTTTAATTTAAGTTGAATTCAAGTTGTATTCAAGTTGTATTCCAGTTGCATTATTTTTAACATAATTATTCGTTGATTAATTGTTAATTTTGATCGAAATTCATAATTAAATTAACGAAAATGATCGAAAAATAAACGAGAACAGGACTATTAGATAAGTCCAAGTTATCGGCATAACGACATAATTTTATACTATTTCGAATTTTCACGAAGGAGAAAATGCATAACCTGGTCATACCACCGTGTAAATATTTGTTCTAAATGTGTTAATTGATTAATACAGTATTGTGCCCTATCTCGTTTATTCCGATCTTGCGAATAAGTTTGAACATTGAAACCCATTTTTCTCGGAAACACAAAAAGTGGACTTATGTCGTTATGCCTGGAAGCCACAGATATATAGTTATGTATGGCTATAATTGCTTATGTACAAACATGTGTTTTTATATAGAGACAAAATCCATATATGATTAAATATGGTTATATATAATCATGTATGGTTATATATGTCCATACTTGGATCATTTTTTGTCGGGGTTCTATTTAGTTATTGGATTTACACAACGAAAGTCGAATTTTATTACTTATTATTAATGTTAAAAGTCAATTTTAACTGATTATTATTACTTAAAATATAGCGGTGACTTCGGTTAATTGTAAAAGAAGTTTCTTTATTTGATATCATAATAAATGCATGGAATTTCAAAGATTAATAAATATACGCGGTTGGTACCGTCATGATTTATTGAAACATAATTTATTAAAACATACAATCTAGCAAACAATAATACAAAACAGTTTTAAACTTCTTTCAACTTGTATCAGAGTGCAACGATAACTTTTTGCAAATTTTAGGACACTAGTCATCTCCAAGCGCGCTTCGCTAAAGCTCTAAAACAACTATAACTGAAGTTCTAAATATCTATAGATTTATTTTAAAAAAAATCTTGAAAAAGGTTTATCCTTGAAACGGTAACTATATAATTACGGTAAATCTTAAATATTAGTTCAAAAAGACTAAGAAAACAAACTTTCATTTGCTTTTTTCAGAATTTAAACAGATTGATTTCTTGCAAACTAATTATGAAACTTTAAAATTAAGCAATGAAAATACCTCCATGAAACCCTTAAAATACATTTCGATTCATTTTTCCGATGTACAAATTTAAACTTTCATAATTTTAGAAGAAATTAATTTTTTTAATTCTGAAAAGCCAAATATAAAGCTAAAAATATCCAAATCTTAAGTTGTTTTAGAGCGTTAGAGTCTAATATGACCGCTTTTGTCATATTTCAACATCCAGAAACATACTAATATTTGAACCGAATCCGTGATCCAGATCCTTGAAAACATACATAGTTGTTTAATAACAAATTTATTACGTCTAGTTCAATCTTTTCAATACATGAAAATTTCAAGATAAAAATCGCATTCCATGAATTGCCGAAAATGTGATCTTTCATTTAAATTTCTTGAAATAGGTAGAGTGTTTACAAAATTTCATAAAGTAGTATAAGTAATGTATAATACAATATGATTGCATTTTTCAAATCGGTCAAAATCAGCCAAAATTGGCTAAACTTTAATGTTATTTATTTTTATTTACCAATACAATTCCGAGGTCCGGCGCTGAATGGAATATAAGAAAACGGATGACGAAACTGTATTTTTTCTGGTAAAAACCTATCTGGATCAAATTTTTCAGGTTCTGGCCAGAAAGTTGAATCTCTGTGTAGATCATATACATGAAGATGAGCAACTGTTCCTTTTGGAATCAGATAATTTTCTAAAAAATTATAAAAATTAATTAGACTTATAATGAATAATTTACTTTAGCACATTAAGTTTAATTAGACCCTATAGTGCATCTTTTTTCTAGTAAAACACAGCATCAGATGTCACATACAATCTTATATAAGGATTTATATAATTTTTTTTACAAAATACCGAACTGAGTATTTCATAACTCAATTTCAGAGTCTTGAACGATTTTTGTTGAAAAAATTAATTTCAAGTTTAAACATATTTTAGGGGACTAAAAAAGATATATTAGTGTAAAATTTTAGGTAAGATCCGTATTATTTGTTAACACGAATTAAAGCGGGATTTCAAAAGATTTGATGCGAAAACTGGCATTATTCATTTATAAACATGACATTTGGGGTATAATTCTACATAGAATCTTTATATGATCTTTTAATAGGAGATCACAGGGTAGTCATTATAACCACCCATGAACATATCTCGAGATTGCATATATCATCGCTTTCGAAATAAAAGTCGATATCTATGAATCCACTTTAAAAATGCAATAAATGAAAATTCAATTTACAAAGGCGTCATCTAAGAGTCTAATTTACGGAGGTATTATAGAAGTTCTATTTAAAAAGGTGTTATGTAGGAGTTCGGTTTAAGAAAATATTATCTGAATGTCTAGCTTAAAAAGGCTTTATCTGAAAGCCTAGTTAAACAAGTTAAACAAAGCAATACCAGGACGTTCAGTTAAAGAAAAGGGGATTACGTGGGAGTTCAGTTGAACAAGGCGTTATCTCGCGCGCAAATTATTAAGCTCAGATTTGCCTTGACTTTACCGAAATTTTTGGTAACTACTTTTAAAAAAAATTATATTGTAATAAAATATTTTCTTGTTCATTAGGTAGATCCGTAAGTCAAGACGATCTTATATTGTTTTACCATGTGAAAAATTTTGCCGTTCCTATTCATTAAACATAGAAGTACGAAAGAATGTAAAGTTATACCATATAAATTAAAAGAAATTTCTATACAGAATGTTACTGTAAGCAATTATTGATATTAATTATCGATTTTTGTCTATTTCTTGTCAGAGATGATCTATCTATACATAACCGTTAAAGTTAAAGGTTATGGATGATATTAAAACAATATTTATCGCTCTAAAACATTTTTACAAAGCAATCGCGAACCGAGACATGGAGTTTAAATTTTTAACTCAGTAATAATATTGTATTTCTTTATAAATTATTATAATCTCAAAACGATAAATCATTTCGAAAATTTCGATTAGCAATACTGTACGATTTATACAAAATTAATGATAGTTTATATATGATGTTATTGAGCAAGGCTAAATAATTTGTCTATCAAATTGATTTATTGACTATTATTTATGCTTACCATAATTGCGTCTGTGTTGAATAATGATTATGTACTTGTTAACTGTATACAAAATCATGTTCCAGATAACGCGTTTTTCAACCGTACTTAGATACCTTTATTAAACAGGCTCTTAGATAACGTCTTTTTCAACTGGTTTTCTAAAGACGCTTTCTTAAACTAAACTTGCAGATAATTTCTTTTTAAATTCAATTCCTAGAAACAATTCCTGGAAGCGATATTACATGATCATACCAAATTGTGATCAATGAAGCCAATACGGAATATAAACACTGAAGCTCTTTTTATCTTTAAGCTCTTATTCACATTAATTCTTTTCCACGAGTTTTGCAATGTAAGCACTTGAAGGTTAATGTTTTAGAATTAAAAGTTTATAAACAACTTACTTAAATGCAAATCTTCGGTTACATTTCGTGATATAAAAGGTACGCTTGGATATAGCCTTAATGATTCTTTTATACATCTTTCAAGATAATTAAAACATTGAAGTTCTGTCATTCCTATTTTGCCACCATATTTATTAAAAACTTCATTTACTTCTATTCGAGCACGTTCCTGAAATATATGGGTAAGTTAACTTAATATCGGAGGATAAAATGCTTTGTTACAAAACATAATATCATTTGAATGAAACAAAAATGTCTACGATTAGTAAATTTCAATTAATATCCATGTAATATAAAAAGTTGATAAAAAATTATTTATTTTATACTTCATATGGTTCTTGGTTTTTCGAAAAGCATTTATTAAAGATTTCATTTGTGAATAATTTAAAATGATTTACCTGCACGTCTTTGTGTTCAGCAAACAATAACAAAATGAAAATCATTCCCATTGCTGAAGTATCATGACCCTATTAATGTAATGTAAGATTATAATGCAATTGCATGGTTATACTTCTTAAAAAAAAGAAAAATAATTTACTTCAAACATGAAGGTGTCTACTTCTTCTCTTATTCCCAAGTCATCGATCTGTCCTTTTTTATATGCTGCTATTAAGAGATCCAACATTGCTAAACGTTTTTTCCCAACTAAATAAAAATGATAAAAATTTAATTACATTTTGCAATATGTTTAATAATATCTAACTATTATATATAATTGCTTTAATGAATAATAATTACTTAGAAATTATTTGAAGAAAAAGTAAAAAAAGGTGTTAAAATGAAAAAATTTGAACGAATATTGTATACTTAAGAAAATTTATATAATCGAAAAATTTCAATGTAATATATTGTCTGTAATATTTACTTTTATTTAATATTTTTTATTGTTAATACTAATATAATTTAGAACAACGTAACAATAATAACTATTTTATATTTTATTTCAAATTTATAATCACAGTAATACTCACTTCCGAAAATTTCCTCGTCTGTTTGACTATTCGATCCATCATCGCTGAACGTATTTAAAAATTTATCTTTAGTATTTTCATGATAAATTTTCCTTTCATTTATAATCTGAATAACATTAATATTAAATAAGTAATATTTTTAAAAACTATCAAAAAATTGAATTAATATTTTTAGTTAGAAAATAATTCATAAACACTAGAATCGTCTGAATAGAATCGGGTGCGAAGTGTAAAAGCAATTCAAAAGATAAAGTATGTTTTATCCGAATATATGAAAATAGTTATTTTTTTTAGTTTTTCAATCTTCTAAAAGTATATACATATCAAACATTAATATATTAGTATTTTATTAATATATTAATATATGAAAATCATTGCATGTGTACCTGTTTACTAAATCCATGCAATACTTGTAAAGCCTTTTTTTGCTTACGACCTTTTGACGTCAAATTGAAAATCCAGTCAGGTAGAAGCCATGGTCTTATTAATCTTTTATAAATTATACAGTGTTGTAAGTAAAACTATAATTCTTTTCTTCGTAAAAATAATAGCTATGAAATAAAACTGTACCTGTAAACCAACACATCACCCATTTCATGAATTGCCTTTCTATACTTCGTTTCCGACTCTTTTCTTCCTTGTAAAGATGTACCCATCGCTGCCTCTATGAAATTAAATTTATAATTTGATTAATAAGGTAACAGTAACTAATTCATCCAATACCTAATTTAGTCAAAAATATTTTCAGTTATACTTTATAAAAAGGCTTGAGATTCAAGTATGTAAAAAAGTGTGAAAACAAGGCTTATTAATTATTTTAAATATCCTTAAATATTTTTCACTTGTTTATAACACTATTAATTCGAAAACTGGTTGTATTAGGTATACTCGGTGTAGTGTGTGAAGTATCAACTTTACGAACTAAAAAAGAAAAAATAGATATCGTGCTTAAAGTAGGCATCTCGTGCATGAGTTAATTTATCACTCAAGTGAATCATTGCAAGCAAAACATTATTCACTTATTTTAATATACTATTTGGTGTCCTCGCGAAACGTTTTTAATTTTTAGCACAAAGTTTCCTTAAATGTAGTATTTGACTTTATTGTATTTTGATCGAGTAATCCAGGTTATGGATTATTTTATTTCGTTGCTGCTGAAATAATTTAATTAGCTACTTGATAAATGTTTAGTCTTTTTACACGAATGTATGTAATGCTTTTAAGGAATGACACCAATTTTAAAACGCAAAAAATCAATAGATCTTTTTCTTACAATGATACATAAAGAGAAATAAATAAGAGAAATTCATAAGAAATTGTGGTTACAGAAGATGAATTTTTAAAATATTTTTACAAGTAGTGCTGTTTTGAAAAAAAATGTCATTTTATTACAATTGCAGTTCTACGAGCATAGGACTCTGTAAAGAATTTGCCGTCCCTTATCGTGTTCTGCGATACGCATAAGTACTATAGTGAGCTAAGTTGACTATAACAAATCTCATCATTACTAAGTAGTTGCACATCAGCTATAAGGGAATATCAGAGCGAACTTTACCAAATCTGACCTCCACCTCAGGACTTTACATTGTTCGCGAAAAATATACTTCGTATCACAAAAAACAAAATTTTAGTATGTGCGACAAATATGTGAATATTCTTCGCGTACGTTTTCACGAAAGTGTTTTTCCTACGTCATAGGCGGCGGCCTGGGTGAATGCGAGAATAATCACGTATTTGTCTAGGTCCAATCGTATGTTGGAAAATAATAAACTCATTGTTCCGCACTTAATGACTGTGCGTGGTTGTAAAAGCGAGAGTACGTGTGAGTCAGGTCAAAAGGCGCACGCGACGTGCGTGCAGTTGGGCCAGCGTTGATCCTTTTTTATGACCGTGCGAGAATAACAACGGGTCGAGTGTCCCAGGGAAACACAGAGTGTTTTCCGGAGTTTAAGAATGCACATGTGCATCAAATTCAAAGGAAAAATTATTTTTATATTTGTCGCCTGGTGACGTGCATTTCACCAATTACGTCAACGTGAGAAAAGAGCCATAATTTTTGTTCGGTCGATCGGCTTAAATGTACCCGCAGCGGCGGCAGTTGAGATTCTGATACGAAGCCGAGCAGTTCGTGTGCTGGTAAAGTTGACGTTCAAACACGAAGCCGAGCAGCTCGTGTGTTATACATATTTTCCAAAATACCTTTTATAAGTGAAAAAACCAGTATAAGATTATTTAGCTTCATCCATCCTTATCCACTCCCAAATTAAGTTCATTATGAACAAATACAATGAGAGTACAATGAAAGTACATGAATACCTTGACCGAGTGTTCGCTGATACCATATCGTCAGTATAACAATCTCACCTGCCCGGCCCTTTGCATTTCTTTTTGTAGTGGTCGTATTAGAAATATAAATAGCTTCTTGGCGTCAGTAACTGTTCAACAAGTTGGTCATCCCTAACATTTATAGATGACCATATACCCACTTCGGATGCTTCAACTTACGAAATGGACCTTGTACGCTGCATGTATCACGTTTTTATGGTTGCATACGTTTCCAATGTACTTTTTTGTGTTAATATAGTCCAGATCAAGGAACTCCAGCCTCATTATGATATCAAATTTTGTCATCTATCTTGTCTGTTCAAGTCTCATAATTCCGTATGAACGTTCATTTTGTAATTCTTCTATTTCAAGCTTGATCGGTATACTACTACTAATCGGACATTCGGATTGTATTTATTTTAATTCTTCTCTCTATAGGATACGTTTTTCATTGATTGTTCTTATAAAACTATGCCTTGGTCTCAGAATTAATTGGTTGAACCGCATAGCCATTAAGTGCGCACTCATTTAATTTGCTTGTCCCATTGCCAGTTTCTCGCATTCCTTTTTTCAGAAACGACTATCGGCTAATTCTTTTGAATTTCTTAATATTCTTTTACATAAATTTATCCTAAGTCCAAGGTCCATTGGATCTTTTTATGGAGTAGTTACCTTAACTTTTTCAAGACATCTAAGTTGCACGACTATGATCTATCAGAACGTTTTCTTTTTGTTCAGCTCATATGAAGCTACTGATATTTGGCTGGACATTCATATTTGTCATAGTTTTTTATAGGATTTGGTGCATGAAAAGAAGCTACTCTCGTTACTTGCTTTCTGCAGAGATGTTAATAATCATCCGATTACTTCACAGATTTTACACAGATTTCACTCTCATTATTTTGTGTTGTATTATCTCTTACATCAATTAGGTCATCTATCGATATAATAAAGAAGTGCGACAGTTCTCTTGACTCCGTAACGCCGACGTTTCGCGCAGATCGAGCTTTAGAACCTGCTTTTTCTTTCCTGTTTTTTAGACAAAAACTCTTTTCTATGAGGATCGTATCTGTTGATGATCAAAAATTCTACTGTGCAATGGTATCAGCGCATTAAAAGAAATGTAAGATTTTGTATCAAAATAGTATAACTTTTTGATAACCCAATTAGATACAGAAATCATTAAAAACATAAATTAATATATAGAGCATATGAGAAAACTAATTTAAATCTTGAAAAACTAAGATGGTCTTCAAAGTTTTTCAATAAATATCCTATTGTAATTTCTTTTTCTAAAGTGTAGATTTTTTAACTAGAAAAAGAAGAAACTATATTTTCGTATCTATAGAATTAAGCGGATGATTCTCAAAGGTACCAACATTTCTAACAGTACGCCTCACGTATTAATTAATTAGTATCGTACACAAAGATGTCCATATATAATATGTGTCTTATTTCATTCGACTCTTATTATGAAAACAATACACTTCATTATATAGAGACTTCTTATTTTTTTTTTTTAAATATGCGGATTTCTTATACATTCAGATATGTTTTCTTATATAACTACTAAAACTTACCGCAAATAACATTTAAAGTATAATTTGCCAAAAGTGGTATCAAACTCTGAACAGATTCGCCTTCTACTCTTAAAGAGTGTATTAATTTTTCACCATTTTCTTCAATTATATCCATATATTTTCGTAAAACATTGAAATGAAAAGCTGGTGTTAATATTTTTCTTCTCTTTTGCCATTTCGTTCCTAAAAATAATAAATTTAGCATAATAATATTTTAAATTTACTAAATTTTTATAATTATTATTTTTATATCATTTAATACCAGTGCTTGTTAAAAGTCCTGTACCGAACCAAGGGTGCAGTAGATTATAAATAAGACTTTTTTCTATATGACGTACACTTGAAAGTAGAATCTGTAACAGAAAATTTACACATAATTTTAAAGTATTTCAATCACTGATAAAGTGCAATAAATAGATTCTTGGACACAGACTTATGTTTTAGTAAAATATAACGCATTTATTTGGAAATGACAATATATATAATAAAATCTAATTAATCATAAATACCTCAGCATCATCGGGATGGTAAATATTAACAACTGCTACATGTATAGACCATACTTTATAAATCGGATAATAATCACGATTCATTTTTCTTACAACGAGCCACAACTGATCTGTAAAATATATCGATTTACTTGGCGTTCAGGCTTTCAAGGAGTTCTACATATCGTTGACTAGTCGAAAGCTAAGAAACGCAAAAACTTGGCTGTACAATAAGAAAACTCATCGGTTAGGTTGGAAAGATGAAAATTTACCGCTTACTTTTTCACAGTTGACAATCGTTGTAAAGCATTGACAAATTTCTACGTACCTTTTCTTTGAAACATTCAATAAAATGGATTTTTCAAATGTTATAAAAAATTTTATTTTATTTTAATTTTATTCCTTAAAATAAAATATAATTGAAGCATATGCTGTAAATTCTAAATCAAATGACAAAATACCCACTTATTACATATTGTCACTTTTCTTAGCTCGCAGTAAATAATATTTATTTCTGCATTTCTGCGCTATAAGTGAACATCTAAAAAAGTATCAATCAGTCAAGACTGAACCAGTATAATAGCGTGTTGAATCAATTTACTTTATATCTGGTGTACGAATTTTTAAAGACGTTCCAGTTTTTTGCATTTTATCTTTAGTTTGATCGACTTTTTTGATTTTTAAATTTGTTAACAAAATAAGCTGACTTATTTTCAACATTTAAAAAAAATGTATTATTTATTTATGAAATTAATACTTATTATAGTGTGACGAACAGAGAATACTTTCGAGTGGATTAGTTGTTTATAAATATGTAATTATTGATTTAACTTTACGAAACTA
>JAWWEQ010043825.1:0-17370 GCA_035583055.1 Torymus tubicola | reverse complement strand
CAGTATTTTCCACCTATTGAACTTTCACCAAATAAAAATTACGTTCTTGGTTTGGTTGAACTTTTAACATTCAACTCCATTCCCAACATCGATATTGATAATAATAAGTTTTACATTGGTGACGAAGAAATATATTTACCGACTGGTAGTTACGAGATAGAGGATATAGAAATTTTTCTCTGTGAAACGTTAGCACCCAAAGGTATTTCGATTAGTTTAAAGCCAAATAATAATACACTTCGCAGCGTAATAAAGTCTAGTAAGTCTATTGACTTTCGTCCTCGAGATTTCATCGGTCAGCTCTTAGGTTTCACTCAAGGTTTACTACAAGCAAACATTACCCATAGCTCAGATCTACCGGTAGCTATTCATAAATCAACACTTTACGAGTTGAGTGTAATATTACATCAGGTGTCTATATAAACGGGCATAGAGTTTATACAATACACGAATTCTTTCCTGCGGTTCCACCAGGATATAAGATTATTGAAGTACCTTCACAGGTTATTTACTTTCCAGTCACAGTAAAAAGCATCGATCATTTGCAAGTACGTATAATTGATCAAGACGGACGCTTAGTTAATTTTCGAGGAGAAACAATTACAATTAGACTTCATATTAAGCAAGTATAATGGGGATCGTTTACAACAGCAAGATCGGTAAGGGCTATATAAAGAAGTTAACATGTCGACAACCCATCAGTCGTCAACGAGCAAGTAAAGCGCTAACATGGTAAAACATTAGTTCCTGAGAACTCTCGGTCTAAGAGTAGTCGCTGATGAAAAATAACTTGCATTTTTTTCTACTGCTTACAAAAAGATGGAAAAAATTCTAAACATTCAGTCACCTGTAACATTTGATGAGTCAGTGGCTCACTATGAACTTCACCCTCATCACTCCTACACCACATCAACCTTTGGAAACAGCGATGAAATTCGTATCGCCATTCAACATCAAAATTTGTGTCTTTTACCATTACGAAGTTCAGTACATGTATGCGGTAAGTTAGTTAAACCAGATGGTACACCACTCCAACGTACTCTATTAGTCAACAACGCTTTGTTTCATATGTTTGAAGAAATCAGATATGAGATAAATGCCATTGAAATTGATAAATGTAAAAATGTAGAATTGACTACTCTCATGAAAGGTTGGGTTTCTCTCAATCCAAGTCAAAAATTGGTCATAGAAAACGCTTATTGGCTCGACGTAGAAGAAACACAAAAATTCACTAACGATGATGGTTATTTTGACCTATCTATACCTCTCTGTATGATTCTCGGATTTTCAGAAGATTATAGGAAGGTAAACGCAAGTCAGTTCGATCATTGTAACTTAAGTAATGTAAAATTATTCCTTAATTCCCAATGTTATCTGTATGAAAATTTAAATTTAGATGTAGGTAGTAATCAGTATGCTTTACTGTAAAATATGTATGCAAATTTTCAGAGTGCATACTATGATAAAAATCCTGAACATCTCTTGAATAAATTAGATTTTATGAAATACTTACCTCTGATAGTAATCGATTGTTCAAAACAAAACAAATCTTTGAAAAACGCTCCCGTGGACGTGCGTTTAGAATTTGAATCGAGAAATAATTTTCCAGCTGGAACCTCCGCATATTGTTTAATTTTACACGATCGCATTGTTCAGTATAGTCCCGTCAGTGGTGACGTGAAGTAGCTCGTGTAAAAGAAGTACATCGTTGATATGCAGGGCTTCAAACAGTCTGGTAATGATTATGTTTTGAATGAGTTAGCTATAGTTTTAATGGAGAAAGACGACGTTCCTCTAGTCTTTTTATTCAAAGCACCTTTTCCATGGAACCGGCTCACCGATAAGTACAAGGGAGAAATATTTGGTTAAAGCAGTTCTATCACGGTCTTTCTTGGAAATCAGGTGACCGTCTGTACACCGACATCGGGCATATTCTTCGAGAATGTTTGCACGATGCTACTCAAGTACTCGTTATGGGCTCCATAAAGAAAAAATGGCTCGAGCGTTTCAGATTCAACGTTCGCGATGTAGCGGAGATGGGATTTCCTCCGCTGGACAAGATCAAACTTGTAACAGTTTGCCCAAATCATGAAGGTGCTTACAAAACCAGCTGTGCACTTCACAACTTCAAACTTCTGAAAAAATTCTACGAAAATTGCGAGGAAGAAATATCAATGAACTGGGAGTAAATTTTCCGTTTCATTCATGTCTCCAACCTCGTACGAGATGGGTCACAGCTCAAGTTCAATCGCGTATACACCTCTTCCTGATTCCAAACAGGAGAAAAAGGAAGATTCGAAATGGAAAAAATATTTTCAAAAATATTCATCCAATACAAACTCATTTCCTGAACGCGATAAATATAAAAAATTTAAATACATCATACATGTATAGTAGTATAGCGAGAAATTTCTCGCAGGCGATGGGTTACAGCAGCCGCTTGCTACGTCAGCTACCGCTCATACCGACCGCGATTGCTGCGTTAGCTCCCGCGCATACCGGTCGCGCTCTTGGGTTACCGCCCTCCGCGTACTTACAGCAGCCCCCTCAAAAGCTAGGGGGGTTCTAACTCACTGAGTTAGTATACCAACTCACTGAGTTAGGAATACACACCCAGTGAGTCAGAACCCCCTAGCTATACTACTGAAGACATCTTCAAAAATTTCATTAGAAGATAGTAAGTACACGTTTTTATAATGAATGCTAAATAAACTGAGTATGAGAGAGTAAAAGCGATAGCGAGATATATATATATATATATATATTTAGATAGTTAAATAATTGGATAGTTTATTTCAAAGCTAAGGACTCGTGGTCTAAGATAGCCGAAGCAGTACAAAGAAAAAATATAATTACAACTGATAGAGACTTGCGACAATCGGGCGGAGTTTCGATAAAGCAGGAGCGAAACTTCTGCCCTCCCGAAGAGGAAATAGATAAATCACCTTGAAATCTTCGGCTTTGTTATTGGGGATATTTTTCAAGTGCAGAGCTTTGTGAATATCGTCGCTGCTGAGATCAGCGGGCAAATCATGAATGATAAGGCGGGAGTTAGATTTGACTAGTTTTAACTTCAACGCTAGTCGTAATCAATACGGGCAGATTGCTCAGAATGGTAGAGTTGCAAGAATCACTTTCAATGGTAACAGTTTTACCTGCACTAACAAAGAAGGTATCCTAGGTGTCCCGCACCGATTTCAATAATTTTTGGATATGTTATAAAACCTGAAAAAATAACAAATATGTATATTTTTTTATCTGCTGGAAAGCACTTTTAGGGGGTGAAAACTACCCCTAAAGTTCACCCCGAAAAACGTATTTTTTAATATATCTCAGGTTGTAATTGATATTTTGCAATGAAACAAAACAAAAATTACTCCTTACTAAAAAACAAAACACCGTGATATAGTTTCAACTAAGAAATCATCCAGAAAATACAATAAAAATGCCGATTAAATCTTGCCGCTTTCAAAAAAGTTGATTTTTTTTTAATTTTGATATGGCAATATGGTAATATAGAAAGTCCAAAAAAATTTTTTATACCCTCCCTTATGATCGCCATCACTTTGGAGTGTTTTAATAAAGACACTCAGAAGCAATTTTGAAGCAAAAAAATTTTTTTGAAGACTATTTCATCCCCGAAAAGTTGAAAAACATTAAAAACATGTAATTTATTGATAGTTTTTTCAAAATTCTGCTGTACCCTTCACCTCAGTAGGTTCAAATTATGAATATAATCTTAAAGTAGAGCTCAAGACCTTTAATTTCGTTTTTTAAATATGTTTCTACGTGACTCTGGTCCCTAGATAACACTATTCTAATGTTGCTTGGAATTCAAAAAATTAAATGGCGAACCGCGTAGCGAGATTTTTGCGACAGAAATTTAGTCTTATTTCTAAATATTCTATCAAATCTATTAGAATCTTACTAAAAAAAAGGGAATGAAAAGATTGTGTTTTGAACTATTTTAGTATTTACTATACTTAATATTGCAAGGTCACACTATTCTGAATGTTTCAAAAGTAATCGAATTATTTCTTATCCTTTGTAACTATTGTGTTTTCTTGTTTTTCATAACACTATCTAATGTTATTACTATCGAGACCGAAATTCCAAAATTTTTACAAAACCTAAATGTATAACTTGTCTTCTTTGCCAACCTAAAGGTAAGTCTCCATACGTTCGTGTAACGTGTTCCTTGCCGTCCCGGAACATGTTTGAGTATGTTTTCTATATTTTTTATACTTTCGGGTCAATTGTAATTGTACGCATACTGGTTAACCTGAAAGTACACACAATATAGAAAACACACTTGAAAGTGTTCCGTGACGGCAAGGAACACGTTACTATATGAGAGAATTTTGGGAGCACTGTGGTATTCACTACATACAGCACTTCTTCTATAAGAAGAGTGAAGACTATGAGAAATTGCTCGAAAAAATTTTGAAAATTTTCAAACATTTGGGTTGCTTCATGAGTTATAAAATGCATTTCTTACATTCTCATCTCGACTACTTTCCTCTAAATTTAGGAGATGTCAGTGAAGAAAAAGGAGAACGATTTCATCAAGACATAAGTATAATAGAGAATCGATACCAAGGAAGATGGAATATCAACATGATGTCCGATTTTTCCTGGACGCTTAAGAGAGATATTAAAAGTAATGACAAAAAAAGAAAAAGAAACCTGTTGTATAGATCATTTGAAGTAAAAAGAGTTCATTGCAAGAGAAATAAGGAGTAAACACAACAGAGTTTACTAAATTAGTAACAAAAAAATAAAAAAACAAGAATAAAGAATATGAGCCAAAGGAACTTTTTTGTATGTAAGGAAGATAATATGTAGTTAAACCTTTTGAATGACGATTTTAACATTTTTTTGCATTTTTTTACCATTTTTCATAATTTTTTAAACGATTTTTAAAAAATCTGTCTTTACAGATGTTAATTAACTACAGATTTAAGTTTCGTAAATTGCAATTAACAAAAAATTTATCTGATTCAGGACAGAAAAAACTTTCCAACATTAACCCTACAAGATAATGAGTTTGTGTTAGAATTATATTGAAGGGAGAGAATTTTTAGTTCGAATTTTATTTCATGCAATTACGAGTTAGAATTCTATTGACTGCTCGCGTGAGATAGATTTATATGAATAGGAGTCATCGAATATTTACAAAAGATAAGAAATAATTCGATTACTTTTGGAATATTCAGAATAGTGTGACCTTGCAATATTAAATATAGTAAATACTAAAATAGTTCAAAACACAATCTTTTCATTTCCTTTTTTTAGTAAGATTCTAATAGATTTGTTAGAATATTTAGGAATAAGACAAAATTTCTCGCAAAAATCGTGCTACGCGGTTCGCAATTTAATTTTTTCAATTCCAAGCAACATTAAAATGGTGTTATCTAGGGATCAGAAGGACGTAGAAACATTTTTGAAAAATGCAATTAAAGGTTTTGAGCTCTACTTTAACATTATATTCACAATTTGAACCTACTGAAATGAAGAGTTCAGCAGAATTTAAAAAAAAACATAAAAGAATTGCATATTTTTAATTTTTTTCAACTTTTCGGGGATGAAATGGACTTCAAAAAATATTTTTTCGCTTCAAAATTGCTGCCGAGTGTCTTATTGTAACACCCCAAAGTGATCGCGATCATAAGAGAGGGTATTCAAATTTTTTTTTGGACTTTCTATATTAGCATATCGGCATAGTATAAAAAAATTTTTATGAAATCAACTTTTTTGAAAGCGACAAGGTTTAATCGGCATTTTTATTGTATTTTCTAGATGATTTCTTAGTTTTTTGGTTGAACAAATACATCTAAAATTTGGGAGCAGCAATATAAGTAGTTTTGAAAATAATGGACACCCTAATATACATATTTAACGAAATATAATTTCTCTAGTCAGATGTCAAAGCGAAACAAACATCACAGCGAAGTGTTTTGAAACTTATTCTCTGAATCAATATACTTTACATGTGATGTATGTTTAGCTAGAGCCCAAATTATTATATAATTATAATAATATAATATGTCACGACCAGCCGTGCCGACGTTGGTGGTAGCAAAGTAATTAAACGCTTTGTTATCTAAGACAAGAGATGGCGCCTCGATGCAGAATTAAAGCTGTATCGAGAGGATGATTAACAAGCCGAGGAAGAGTTGTCACGGAATGGTTTTTAGTCATCAAATGCTTTCACCTATGCAATTTGGTATTCGAACCCGTGCCTTTCTGTTCACTGTAACAAAAATTTGTTACATCAATTTGAAAGCTTACTTTCTGATGTATGGAGATGAAATATTTTTTAAGTATACCCTGTGCACTTTAGGACCATAGAACTATAGACAAATGAGAAGCCACAAATCACGATTTTAAAGTAAATATGGAAGTATTAGATATTCAGCTTCATGTGCTCCATTTAGAGCAAAAAAAAATTAAAAAAGTAAATGATAACAAAAGTCAACAAGGTAAGAATGCTTACCTGTTTAGCTTTTAATCGTCATGGGTGATCCGTGCTTATCCACTATTTAATGGCTGTAGAACCTATTATCTATATGCGTACATAAATAAATCAATTATTGTGAAAATTTATTGATTGATGGAGCTTAACAGTCAACTTTTTATATTATTTTGTTAAGAAAAATAGCTGTCGTAATTTTTTTAGTCTACATTATAATTTTTTTGATGATACAATTCCCAAAAAAGATTTTGCAATATAAAAAATAGGAGTTGCAACCCTTACGGTTGAAACTATATCATGTAGGGTTTTTTGAGTGAGGAATAATTTGTATTTTGTTTCATTGCAAAATATCAATTAAAACCTTTGATATACCGAGAAAAAAATTTAATGACCGGTTAACTTTGTTTTTCTATTTTATTAAAAACAAATAGTTTTTATAATCCTTTTAGGCTATTTTGTAATTTTTTTAATGATACAATTCTCAAAAAGTAAAGATTTTTCGATATAAAAAATAGGCATTGCAACCCTTACGGTTGAAACTATATCACGTAACTTTGTTTTTTAGTAAGGAGGAATTTGTGTTTTGTTCCATTGCAAAATATCAATTAGAACCTGACATACATTCGCAAACACGTTTCGGGAGTGTACATTGTGTTTAAGGGTGGTAAGAAAAAAATCTGAAAACAGGTAAACTTTGTTTTTCTATTTTATTAAAAAATAATAGTTTTTATAATTTATTAGGCTATTTTTTAATTTTTTTGATGATACAATTCTCAAAAAGTAAAGATTTTTCGATATAAAAAATAGGGGTTGCAACCCTTACAGTTGAAACTATATCACGTAACTTTGTTTTTTAGTAAGGAGGAATTTGTGTTTTGTTCCATTGCAAAATATTAATTAGAACCTGAGATATAAAAATCTTAAAAAATACGGGGTGAAATTTATGGTTAGTTTTCACCCCCTAAAAGTGCTTTTCAGCGGATAGAAAATATACCTATCTCTGATTTTCTCATGTTCTATAATATATCCAAAAATTATTGAAATCGGCAAGTAACACCTCAGATGCCTTCCTTGTAAGGAATATACACGAGATGCATAAGCCGAAAGCAGCGGGTTTAATTACCTCGAGGAGCTTCGTCTTGGTAGCGTAGAGGAATCCAAAGCATCCGATGATAAGTCGATAGGACCTATAACACTTTCACAGCCGCGGCTGATGGTGACAGTTTTTCCCTTTTCTATGACATGATGTTACGTTAATTTTTAAGAACGCCAGCGTATGAGCGATCCTGAAATGAAGTGACATTCTTGACAGAAGACGATATAAAACTAAGGGATGAACGTGAGGTTTTGATGAAGTCAAGGACGCTGGCTAATTCCTGCTTAAGATTAGTGACATTACTCTTAGGTGATAGTAGTCCACAAATTGCCTTTTACGCCTGGGTCTTTCTCAATACGTAGTATATTTATAAGATCGTCTCGATAAGCAGACACATCGTTTGAAAGATCATCAAGTTCGTCGAGCGAGAGTAGCGATTGAAAGTTATCATTGTTGTTGTCGAGACTGTCGTCGGATCGGAGCCATTTATTTTGATTATTATTGCTCATTATCAAACAAGCAAGAGACAAGCGGGACTTAAGCACAGGTGTCACCTCAATCGACGATGAAAATGCCGAATCATACGTGAAGTTAGAAATACAACTCACACAAAAAAGACGGATATGGTGAAGATGAACAGGAGCCCAGAGATAACGCAAATATCATGTTGAAGCCGTAGTGAAGTTGAACAGCGTGGTACAGCATACAAAAAATTCCGACAGCTGATTTAGAACAATTACTCAGCTCGACTAAAGAGAGAAAGAGAGAGAGAGCCGATGTCCGTGAGAACGTGCATGAAAGAGAGAGAGAGAGAGAGAGAGAGAGAGAGAGAGAGAGAGAGACAGCAACTCTGATAATGAAGACGAAACTCCAAAAAAAATTCAAAGGAGAAGTCTAGCAAAAAATGTTTCAAGCAAGTATTTTTATTTTATTAGCTCTCTTGAAGTCAAATATAAAATATTGACATAAATTTATTTTGGACTTGATGAAACGACTACAGTTTTAAAAAAGACTGCTAAGAAACAATCGAGTTGTGCTGATATTTTGATGATTGCCAGTACGATGAGGGAAATTAATAATAATGCATCAAGGATGATAGGTATGATGTGCACAAAGAGAACATGAAAATCTTTACGTTTGGGCAGAAGCAAGTACTACTACAAAGTACACCCATGGAAGGTATGATCGATCCTACGAACACCACTTATTCGAATGAAACTTTAAACAAACATTGTGTTTCCATCTAAAATTATGTTGAAATAATGTTTGTTTGAAATGAAGCAAAGGAAATATGTTAGTTAAAGTGTTCCACAGTATTTTGTTTTTATGCTGCTTCTTCAATAGAGTATGATTATATTTTACACCACAGCTGTAAAATATAATCATAAAAACTATTCATTGCATTAAAAATATCAAACTATTGCAGGTAGCAGATATTGCAGGTAGCATAAATCACTATAATAGGTTTATTCTTTATTATTGTCTCTTCATAACCTTAACTATTCTACTTATACATAATTTTATACCTTTTACACTTTTTATTAGTTAAATTGATACTTTAGAAAGTGTTTAAAAAACCATTATACATTTATAAGTAGTATAGAGAATGAATTTGTCGAGAAACGAGTTCTGACAATGTGTTGTACGTACTATCTGCAATAGTTTGATATTATTAATGCAATGAATAGTTTTTATAATTATATTTTACAGCTGTGGTGTAAAATATAATCATTCTCTATTGAAGAAGCAGCATAAAAAAATTCTGGGAAATAAATACATGAGAGTCAGTAATAAGTATATTTGACTCTGCTAGTCATAGCACGTATAACAGAGTTTTTTCACTATTCTTACATATTTTAAAAATTCATAGCTCTTTTCTGAAGATGTTGCCAATCTTGATTAAGAGCTTATGTTAAAGAGTTTACAATACAGAATCAGAAAAAAATTTGTTGAACAAAAAATATTCAGTCGCACTCCTTTCTTTTTTTTGATAAAGGTACACTGAAAAGCAGCTAATCAGAGACTTTTAGAAAGGGTCACAAAAAAAATATGACTACATTCTTATAAAAAACTAAGTGTCTACAAATTTTGAGCAATTTTAAAATTTTGAGCTGCTCATTTCACCTGAAATATCCCATATATATGCGCATGTAATATGAGGCAAGAAATCGCTCAAACAGCATTTGTACCAATTCAGTTCCATTAATTTTTCCAATTTTGTTTTCATTTTTTGGCCATTATTTGGCCATAAGTCTTTGTAGATGACTCCTACAGTAAAACTGATAGCCCGATTGAATTATACAGAGAAAAAATACATGAAAATATGTATGACAACGTGTATATCAATATGAAGTAATCATTAAAAAAATAGGACAAATGAAATCATTCAAGAGAAATCGGCATTTACTATAATTTCTATTTATTCTAATAGTTGACCGAATTATCTTCTTCATTGGTGAAAATTAATAAAAGTAATATATTTGGAATCATGGTAGGATCTTAAATGGATGAAAACAAAAAGAAGTATATATTAAATGCAGAAATACGCAAAGAAACTGAATTTTATAATTGCAACATACTTATTAATATTACATGGTTTTCATCGCTATCTTCCTCTATAACGGGCACTACGTCGAGTCAAATAAGCTAGTTAATTGTTCCGCTGGTTCGGAATTTTCGATAAATATCTTGCGTAACCTATATAATAAATAATGGCTGCAACATGAAAACAGCAGACGACAGTTCTATTGCCGTTAGCACAGTTACAACAGTATCGTTTAGTACCTCGAATACCATAGGTATGTGGCTCATAATGCACATATGACTTGTAGGTTTTACTACTAATATGCCTTGACCTAACTTGAAATCTAATTATTCCATTTTCTTCTTTAGCATGTTTAAAAAATAATGAATCTTCTTCACCTAACATTTCCGACAAATAGCATACAGTTTGCGATAGTTAGTATGTGCCAGTGAAAAGTATTTTGAGTTCATCCACAGTTAATTCTGGAAAGTCCAGCAAATCATCCGACAACATAAAATGGTGTAGTCTTTTGGTTCCAGTTCTTTTCTTCAACAAATTCTGGAAGGGTGTTTTTCAAATTCTTCGTACTATTAATTCTTTCTAGAATCAAATCTGCTTTTCCTACATCTGAATTAGACGCTTTCCAAACTGGTTGTTTAGAAAACATGCAATTCGACAGTACACACCTGCGCTGGGCAATAGAGAATTGTGAAGTTGTTGATGTAGAAGTTTCAACTTTTGCCCAATTATTCCATTCCATTCCATGTATAGGTTTAACAATCCATCTAACTTTTATTACCAATCGAGACTCGTTTGATTCTTCTACAGTTAGTTCGTTTCGTTTTCCTTTTAGTACCGGCATTAATACTTCATACTTTCCAAATACGGAACAACGTCACGGAAACCTCTATCCAAAATAAAAACATCTCCTTTTATTCAATATACTCTTGAGACCTTCAGAAGACTCTAACA
The DNA here is from genome assembly GCA_035583055.1 of Torymus tubicola. Lineage (NCBI taxonomy): Eukaryota > Metazoa > Arthropoda > Insecta > Hymenoptera > Torymidae > Torymus > Torymus tubicola. The sequence goes on along the minus strand of JAWWEQ010043825.1, from coordinate 6,303 downwards.
GATCCTTCAAAATTTTTGCATCATTGACGTTTGCATTGAATGGTCCATCTACACTGGCAGTAAAACCGTTAGTAGTAGCAATTGTGAAAGGTTTGCATAAGGCTGTTTTTTCTGTCCAGAATAAGACTTTCTTTGATAAACATTATTGCTGCTCTTCTGATGCCGTAAATAAGTGCCATCACATATTAAAGCTAATCTATTTTGCAAATTAAACAGTGTATTAGCTATAGGAGATGCTTGACTTAGCAACAATTCTCTAGAATGGGATTGATATCCGAAATGCTTTGGTAAAACTTCTTTTTCAAAACATTTCAAAACAGCAACTATGGACTTTTGTACTAATTTTTCTTCAATTTCTAGTAGAGCAGATATACAACGATCAGAAATTCCGGTTCTCAATTTGATTAAAAATATGACTAAGGCTTGAGTAATATTACGATTTTCCTAATTTCGCATTGTTGTCATCATGTCTCGCAATGTGAGAATATTTTCCCATGAGTAACCCATCAATGCTCTAATTCTTTCTTCGGAAATTGCATACTCACTAATTTTATCATGAAGACGAGAATCGCTAGAATCTGATAAAACTTCTAAAAAGCGGGCCACTTCTTTATATTTAATCTCACATTTATTATCATAAGCACATACTTTGGATAATTCTTCATCATAAAATCGTTTTTTTGTCAAATGACTTTTACAACATACATTTCTTCTTGGAATAAAAATTCTTCTTTTTTTAATTACTTGCATACGGGCATCAAAAGGTACATCTTGCAGATTTGCAGTTCCTTTGCACATAAAACAATATTTATGAGTCGTAACGACCCTTGGAAAAGGTATGAACATATTTTCCACTTTGATCGTTTGACGCTATTAGAAGAATCTGTTTTTTGACTACAATATGTGCTAGGAACTGGATTACTTTCATTGATTTCAGATTTTTTATCCCATGAAGGAGTATTAGTATCTGCATTACTTTGCGAGTCTTCCATTGACATCTTTGAGGCTTGTTCTTCAATTTCAGATAAAGGATCATTTTCTTCTACTACATTTTTATCTGGAATATAAGATGCAGATTCTGTCATAGTTTTTGATGGAACTTCAGATTCTTCATCCTTTGTTTTTAAACGTTTGTCTAATCGAAGTTTGGAATAACATTTAGAACAAATAGTATCATCAACTTGTACAAATTGCCCATATTTTGTGTGTATTTCTGCAGCTTGGTTGCGGTCAACAATGTGTAGATGAAATCCAGTAAAGTGTCGTAAGGATTTATTGCATAGAATACACTTTGATTCATCCCTCGTTCTAGACTTCTTTGATGGAGGCTGATCACCGGAAGACGTCTTTTTATAGGAAGACTCTTAGTGTATAATATTTTTTAAAATCCTTGAATATTTTATAAAGTTATGAATATTTTATGTAAATTTTTTCTTTGTACTATAGCTTATAAAAAAAGCATTCGAGGTTTTACCTATAAAAATACATCACCGGTTTCCTAAAAAAAATTATTTAAATGTTTAAAAAAAACTAGCTTTTGTATTAAATAGATGTATACAAAAAATGACTAAAAGAAAACCATATATATAACTAAATTTCGAGAAAAAAAGATGAGCTCGCGTTCGAGTTGGCTCCTTCTATATGATGTTGCTATATTTATTATTTTGCCTTATATCAATACTAAACATGGAGTGCTAAATTAAGTTTTGATCTAATTGAGTTTGTAACAGGGTTGGAATTAGTTAAAATATTGAGTTCTCAGGAATGCGCCTCCAGTAACTGCTGCAAACAACGCAGAGTTCCGAAAAAAAATTGGAAAAATTAATGGAACCGATTTGATATAAATGCTGTTGAAGCGATTTCTTACCTATATTACATTGCCATAAAAAAAATTGATCTATTCGACGTTCCTGAGTTCATTTACTTTTCGGCGAAAATTTCATTCATGCAATGAATCACAGTGATAGTTTTTCTTGAATTATTTTATTTGACTAATTTTTTAACGATGACCCCGCATTAATCTGGGAGTTAGCATATATATTGTCGATGTCTTTTACAAAAAGTTACGACCAAAAAACGGCCAAAAAACGGCCAAAAAACGGCCAAAAAACGTGAAAAAACACAGTTTTTTTAATTTTTAGCAGGGACCCTGTTCGATATCCGGATTTTGAATCGCACACCATCTTATTTCTCGTAAAAAAAAGTTATTTAAAAAAAAAAATTTACTGCGAGTCCCTAATAAAGCGGAGCTAATGCAGGTTGAATATTTCCCGAATTTTTTTAAGGAGGATAGACTCAATATTGTGGTTTGAAAAAATTCAGGTATGTTTGTCTTCTTACGAAATATAAGTCTGAATTTTTTCAGATCCCGAAAGCCTATATTTTTACTTATACAGGCTCAACAGAGGTCTAGGAAGACCGGGTTTGCAACAAACTTCTTCTTTTTACATGTAGAAAGGCTTAGTAAACTTAGTTTACTAATCCCCAGAGCGGGGCATTTCGACTTACGTAACGGGGGTTCCCTTTACAAGTCATTTTTTGCTTGATCACGAGTTAATTTTTGTAAGGTCTTGTACTTTTATAAGTTTGTGTAGAATCATAATTGGAAGATTTTTTAAATTTTGGTAAAGGAACATTTCAGCGTAAGTTGTAAATTAAACATTGTAATTTTCCGCAAACGTTTAGGTCGAGAAAGTAAGTTCGTTTTTTGTACATTTTTTTAAGCGAAAATTGTAATCGTTTTTTTGCACACGCGTCAATAAAGTGAGTTTATTTTTTGTACAATTTTATTAAGAAAATTTATTTGTAATCGTTTTAGTTGCGCATGTCAATAAGGAAGGTAGAGTTTCTATTTTTTTTTTTTAAATTGTAATCTATTTTTTTGCGTGCACTTCAATAAAGTAAGTTAGTTTCTTGTACATTTCTTCAAAAGAAAATTGTAATCATTTTTTTTGCGCACTTCAATAAAAAGAGTACAGTTTCTATTTTGCCCCTTTCTCATTTTGAAGCAAATAAATTGAATTTTATATATGGGCAGTTCTCAAGAAAAATTCAGAGAGATACCTTTTTACTGTACAAAGTATCTGTATAAATCCCAGAACAGTCCGAGATCATTTTATAACCTAAAAATATTCATTTCGGTTTTGATTTTCAAAAAAATCTCTTATACAGGTCTGAAAAAATATAGTTAAATTCTACGAAAAATTACAAGAAAAATAGTCTATGTAAGATATTTCTAAATTTTGCTTGGTTTTTGAGTTAAAATTAATCAAAGTTCTGAATTTAATGATGAAATTTTATCAATATTAAAGGTTTTTTTTGCTATATTTTTTTCAGACTTATATAAGAGATTTTTTTGAAAATCAAAACCTATATGAATTTTTTTAGGTTATAAAATGATCTCGGCCTGTTCTAGGATTTATACAGATACTTTGTAAAATAAAAAGGTATCTCCATGAATTTTTCGGTGGATATACCTTTGATCGGTTTTCTTCTGTGTGAATTTTAATGTTTTATTTGGAGGTATGTGAATGACAGTGTACACCTACAGCTTTGAAAATATTTTTATTGAAAAACTAAGAAAATTTTACAAAAAAAGATCTCTCGTGTTTATCGTGAAAAATGCTTCCCTGAGGAGTTATAAATTAATCAAAATCGGTCAAAAATGCAGAAAATGTTAAAATCACCAACTTTGACCCTCTGCCATTAAAAAACTAGAAGTGAAAAAAATTCAGGGTAACATATGGAATTGTTACGAAGCGATTTAGGTGATTTTAAAAGAAAAAAAAAGTTTGACCTCTCGACTCACCAGAGAACTGCCCATATATTTATGCATGCATGAAAATTTTCTTTATTTATTTGTTTGTTTGGTATATTTAGTTAGTCACAAATAATAAATTCCGATTTGTATTAAATGAAAATTTTATATTTGTATTTTGTGTGCTATCGCCCGATAGCTCGCGTCGGCTCGCTCTCTCGGAACTTCTGGGAGGAGTTTTTCTTTTATTTTTATGTATTGGCGATCTGATCACGAGCAGGGTTTATAACTGTCCGAGGAAATGTGTACCTCGAAGTGCACGCTCCATTTCGACTTCAAGCTTCGAACCTTCACACCCTATCCGCTCGGTGAGTTTTGCTTCCATTGATGACATTACTGCTGAAGTAAAACGTCTGGGTGCTCGTGGATGGGCTCTTCCTGGAGTAGAAATAAGGTTCTAACCAACTTTGCAGAATATAACAACATGTTGGAAGTTGATTCGAACAGTCGAATCCTAACCAACATCAGCACCTAAACGAAAAGAAAGCGAAACGAAAAAAGGAAGGGAAGATGAACGTGTATACATGATAGGCGACACTGTAACAGCTTTAGTCGACAGTTGCTCTTTCTTCGGTACAGTTAACAATACACATACCGCATTATAAATTATATAGTAGACATTTAAAGGTTTCATGACGCGCGAAGACAATTTTTATCGAAAGAAGTGGCTGTGATAGCTGTGCAAAAAGATATAGTAGGCCATTGGATTATGCGAGCTCCTTGTTATTTTTCCCGACTGTCTAGTAACGTTAAAAGTACAAATAGTTATTGTTTGGCTGAAATACATGGTCTGCAATGGTTCTAAGGAGACATATTACTACGCCGAATGAGATGTCATTTCTATATTGTTGATAGAAGTGTTAAGAAGGACTTACACGCATGGCAAATAAACGGTAAACTATCTCGAAGGTGTGATTGAAACAAGCATTATAAACCTTGAAAATTACTGTTCACCATCGTTAAATAAATTGAAATTTCTACACTCTTCAAAGCATATCTTGTAAAAAAGTTGCTCTATACAACATTTCCAGAAAAATGGCGAATCGCAAATGAAGAAATTCACAGTGAACGATTTTACGTAGCACTTCTAATTCATCAAAGAGCTCAAAGAACGAAAAATTTCCAGTTTGGAAGACCGGACTGTGTTCGATGAGAATACTTCAATAGCAAATTCTACCAAGGAAAATACAGGTGAAAAAGATGAATACCAAGCAAATAATACGAGCCCTAAGAACTCTAAAAGTAAATTCGATGGGTTTATGTGCTCATCACGTACCGAAACTTTTAAGTACTTGTCAACACTTGTGGTAATTGCTACGAATCTAGATACTTGAAATAAACCAGCATTGCATTGGGTTGCCATTTACATCGACAAGAATGGCAACGATACAGATTTCGATAGCTACGGGCTCGCAGTTCTCTCAGTATATCATCGCGACCACCTTAGAAAAAACTGTCTGCATTTTCAGTGTAATAAGATTTTTCTTATACTTATGTTATAATAATATGTAATTGAAAATTTATACTTTAAACTTTTCATTTGATCTCGACTCAATCCAACCTATCCCCACGCATGTAACATTACAAGCCGCGTTTTTAAGATATACATCTTTTGTTGTACAATTGATTCCTGATGAGCTGAATTCATAATATTGACTTTAAATTGCTAAATAACAGCACAGTACTTCAAATTATACAAAAATTATAGATAACAACACAACATTTTTTATAATTATACGTATTTGAAATGATGTCGTTTTCGCTCTGATAAAAATATAAGATTATCCTGTGAGCATGTGGCTATAATTTAAAAAATGAAGTTTTTACATAAAGAAGGAGGGGCAACGAGTGAAGCAAGGAGTAGGATAGTTGGCATGTCGAGCGCAGCTACACATGCAGAGAAGCACAGCCCACTAGTTTTTTTAATACTGGAGAAAGTTTTAATAAATTATTTTCGAAAACTAGAACAAGGACATTTCGCCTATTTTAATTAGGGAAACCTTTTCGTCCTTACAAATAAAGATACAAATTTAGTACAATCAAAGAATAAAAAATTAAGTTAACACGATATTCACCAATATGTCAAAGGTACACGTTTGGAAAGGTATATCACGTTCGCTTAATTTCCAAGATTTGGAATTTCGGGGTATGAGAAACACTGTTTTTGTTAATCTCTTCGTATTTATCGGTGCGCATACAAGCTGTATATATTCAAATAGCTACATCTGTCATATCATCGCTCTGACTTCCGGGGTACTTCAAGGTTCCCACATATTCCCGCTCTTATTTTGCATTTATCTAAATGATCTTTTATTTATTTATTTATTTTAGAAAAATTTACGGGTACTATACCCAATACAAAAGGATTACAATGTAGTGTATTAAGGGGGGGGTAACGTTTAACAACTTTTTTTTTTTTCATTTTTTTTTATTTTTTTTTCCTGAAAGTATAACATCTGAAGAATATTGTATTAAAATTTGAGGTC
>JAWWEQ010043814.1:0-17372 GCA_035583055.1 Torymus tubicola | reverse complement strand
TTACACTTCTATGTGTTTAAAATGATGATTTTAATCTTTTTACTTCCAGAATTCACACTTTTGGGTTAAGAGTGTACATTCAAACAAGAGATACAAATCAAACAAGAGTTTAGCAACCAGCAAATTCTGGCTGCTGTAGGGCAGGGAAAAATAAATAAAGTTCATGACTAATGCTTTTGACGACACTAATTTATACCCGCGAGATGACCAAATCACCTACAAAAGTGTAAATTCATCAATTTAATCTTTTCAGAAAGTCTAACACTTTGTAAAGATTAAAAAGTGCAATTTAATCTTTGTCAAAAGTTTGAAATCACTAAATTAATCTTTACAGAAAATTGAACGAGTTTTTACACTTTAGAAAGACTAAACGTGCATTTTAATCTTTGTCAAAAGTTTAAAAACACAAAATTAATGTTTACAAAAAATTGAACGAGTTTTTACACTTTATAAAGATTATAACGTGCATTTTAATCTTTGTGAAAAGTTGGAAAAAACAAAATTAATCTTTATAGAAAATCGAACTCATTTTTACACTTTATAAAGATGAAAACATGCATTTTAATCTGTACTGAAAGTTGAATTTATATAATTAAATCACGTAAAAATTAAAATCTATCAATTAATAAGATTAAAATGTTTCTTTTTAACTTTTATAAAGTTTAAAATGTAGGTTTTACACTTTCTATTTCCAGATTTTCAACTTTAGGGTTTAGAGTGTACAATATTTTACACTTTTAGACAGTATAAATTTAGCAATTTACACATTTGAAAAGAGTAAAATCAACAATTTATACTTTTAAAATGATTGTATCAAATTTTACACTTTCAGAAAGTGTAAATTTCGCCATTTACTACACTATTATAGAATTAATTTCTCCTGATTGGGCTAGATTTAAATATTCACTCATCATCAGCGGTTTTTTTCATATAAATCGTTATTTTAAAAATACTCACATCATTGACTGAACCTGAAATACACCAAATTTTCACTACATCAATACGTAGAAATTAAAATATCAAGGACGTAGCCTGGAGTCAATACCTCATTAAGGAATAAAAAAAATATATTTTGATATTATTCTTGTCTATTTAGTTATTTAGAAAAATGGTTTCCCGTACACTGTAAGAGAACTTCCATATGTATAGGTAAAGTATGTTTACATTTTGCGTTTCAAAATATGCACAATGTATATATGCATGGAAGTTTTCTAACAGTGTAGTCTCCTAAATTGAACTAAGTAAACTTTTTAAATGCATCACATATTGCCAGTAATACAATGCTAAAGTAATTTTTAGAGTTATGATAAACAAAATCAGAGTTATGAGGTTTCTTCAGACAAAAATGCCTTTCATCAATAGCTCCTAAATAATTTGGCTTATCCCATCTTTCATTATAATGAGCAGCAATTTTAATTACTTTACATACTTCTTTAATTATTTCATAGAATGTACTTCTTCCAACTAGATATAATGCTAAATAAGTTCAAACATTTCCTTCGTGATGTAAAAGGCTTTATTAGACACATTTTGATTTAGTAGTAAATATTATAGTTACATGGTAAATATGAATTATCAAAAATAACGTATTTTTAATGTACTTACTTCAATACTGAAGTTTTAATTCTGCAAATATAAATTTCCGAAAATCTACTTGATCTTATCTTCTATTAACAATTAACTTATAGAATTCTTCCTCATCATGAAGTTTGAAAAATTGAAAAGCAGTTCGATGACTTCCTATGGCATCTTGAATGTGAGAATATAAATGAGGTTCACCCACTATTGACTTATGTTAGTACAAAATTTTGGCTTTATCTCTCGCAAATTCTTTAGTTTTACAAATAATAGTAGTAACATTAACAAATTTAAATCAATTAATTGATTTCTCATAGTATTGTTAATTTGTTTTTTTATTGCTCTTTTTTGAATTTACTTTTTATCTTACATTTTCATGATCAATATTGTATTGAGGTTAGGTTAATGCGGTTAGTAGAATATTATTTACCACAGTTACCGTCAATTTAACTGCTGTGTATGAAAATAAGTAGTTTGATAAGTTGACGCAGTTGAATATTCTGAGAGTATTTTGATTCATAAAAATTCTTTACTATATTAAAAAGTCTTCACGCTCTAATATAAACTCAGATAAGAATGAAGAGTAAGATTGTGGTCCAAAATGTTTGAATGGTATAGGTCCACCCTACTTTTGTCGTGGGTAAAGATTTTATTAGATATCGGACGATTTTTTTTGGTCTCAACATAGAAGTCGTGATCAAACCAATGTTTCAAGTATGTAGACGCGCTCTAATGGCTTGAATAAATTAATCATACTATCTAGAATTATACTTTTTGTTAAATTTTGATCTTAATAAAAAGAAAAGATTGTTATGTCTTCAAATATATGTTTAAGATTATCCTTAATAAATTTTATATAAATCCGATGAATACTTTAACCTGCAGATCTGTTTGAAATTCTGAAATAAGCATAAGTCATTTAAAATTGTGAGGAAGGAACTAGACATTTCATCTATTGCCATTATCATGATTTATCGAGGGCAAAGCAGACTTCTTTTTTTTCACATATTGCAATAACATTTATTACTGTTTCGTTGTATTACTGCCGATATGTCGATAACATAGAAATTTCTACTTTACATCTCTACTATAAAGCTTGTATGAGAAAGTAATATGTATTAAAGGCTTCGCGGCTCAGTCGACCTAGTACTCGTAAAAGCAAGTATTTCTTTCAGTAAAAACATACTTTTTAAACGCCAAAGTTATAAGCATAGCGAAGCTTGTCTGTATATTATTCAAGTATTTTTTTGTACACTTTGAGGGATATTTAGGCCGTAACCCCCTCCTTGCGCTTTGTATGTTTTGTAAAAACTATAAGTTGTACCTATCAGGGGGTTGCAAAATAGCATTTAATTATTGCAAGCACTGGGTGCTTAACTCTGATTTTTAATTTTAAAATAGAGTTTACAAGAAGTTAATATGACTGAAATTTGAGGTTAGGTTGACTCCTTTTTTAAGTTGTATTTACATAAAATCTTTATAGATAAATTAAAATTAATATACAATTACTTAATATAAATATTTTTATTTACTTAATCAAATGAACGTGTTTGGATATTTAAATGTAGCCTATTTTAAGTAAAGCCTATTTTTCACAATCGTCAAACTTTTTTTTTATGTAATTATTTAAAAAGTCCAGTTATTATATTGAATATTTACCCAGATATTGATCTATTTGACTATTAAAATAATATTTTTTCGAATTTTGATAACTTTATGAAATTTAGTGTCTCACTATATTAGGAGCTTTCCTTTATGCACATGTTTTTCGTAGGGAAGAGTACCACAAACTCTTAATGAGATATAGGTGAACATAAAAAAATTTCCCTTCTACAAAACAATACAATGGAAACATACCTAACAAGAGAGAAGGGGGGAAGTAGAAGATAATGAGTGTGAGAGGTCTTAGAGAGAGAAACACAATCAGGTAAAGAGAGAGAGAGAGAGCGAGTGTGTGTGAGAGAGATAGAAAGAGAGAGAGAAATAGCCCGTGACACGACGCAAGTGTGCTCATATGTGTTGAAATTCCTCGGTCCATCCCACGAAACCCGCAGAGAATTTATTTTAAGCAAAGCTTGCGCGTGACGTCATAAGCGCGCTCTCACGCAAGCTCGCGCTTTGCGCTGCTGCTCGCCATCGCATCGTTATAGCAGTCACACCGGCCTGCAAGCGCGCGCAAATCACGGCAGCGACTAGTAGCCCGTACATAGATGTAAAAAAATAGTGCGCGCCTGGTCTTTATTTTCAAATTCTTGAACATTCAGTCATATGTCAAGTGTCGCTATTGGTAGTCCGCATCATCAACGTACTCGATATACCGTTTAACAAAGTTAAAGTTTATAAACAGAATCAATCCATCAATCAATTAATAGTCAAAAAATACGTCTATACCCTTGTTCACGATCTATAGGAAAAATCACAGTACAACCTGAATAGTGAATGAAGCTGACAATTAGTGACACAATTTTTAGTGGATTTTTGTGAAAAGTTTTGAAAAGTGGATCTGTGTAAATTTAAAAGACGAAAATAATATTTTTGATGCAAACAATATATTGGTACATTACGCTCTGCTTCCGACGCTTTAAAATATCAAATGCTACAAATTAACGGTTTGTTTTTACGGTAAAAATGAACAAAAATAGTAGGATATAATAAAAGATATTAAATTATTTAAATAGTGAACTTTTTAATTGACTTAAAATGTTCATAATTATGCTTGTTAATTTACTTACTATAATGAGAGGTTAATACAAATTTATTAGAACATTGTTTTTACGACAAATCAAATAAATATTAAAAATCTACTTCACGATTTTTAAAAAGTGGATTAGTAAATATTTGCAGAAAGTAAATGCTCATATTGATAAGCTGCCAAATTCAACGTGGCAATGCTAAGTTTACAAAAGTTGGGTCATAACTTTCATCCATTTAAGTTGAACTTCGTTATATTATTAAAACCGAAAAATGAGTTCGTACCTAGTATTATACGTGAAAATCGATGCTCTTACTACGATCAATGATTTCCATTAGATTATTTTAGCTTCAAGTACTGTTGCCCAATTCATGTTATTTTTTCGGCAAAAAGTAAAATAATTGGATTAATATCAGAATTAATCAAAAGCCGATTTTGACAAATTAAAAACCTGAAAGTACCATTTGTTTCCTCGTTTATGATCACTAGCGAGAGTAATCGTCAAGAAGTGCGGGGGCGATTGTACACCTATCATGAATACCACGCAGGAGCAACAACACCCTTCAATCTCAGCAATAGTTCGGCGCGTCAACAAGTCCGTCGATGATACTACCATCGACCCTAAAGAGCCAGTGATTCGTCTAAAGCTGGACAAGCCACAGCACTGGGACTGGCAATTAACGACTTCAGCAGATACTACAGCAGTGATACAGCTCTTGGATAAAGATGGGCGGCTACTTGTGGAGACAAGTGGTCGCATGGCTCAACGTGCACGAGGCTCGTTTCGCGACGGTCTTAAGTCTCACGAATCATTCCCAGAACCATTAAAAAAAGAAACTCTTGAGCCTCCGCCAAAATGGATCGTAGGAAATCGCAACTTCGAAGGCTTTAGCAATAAGTACGGTTCGCTTCCTTGTGGCTTTAAGCCACGTAAGTCACGGAGTGAAGCAACCGTGTCATCTGCGTCCTCGACTCATCGACGCAAAGTACGTAAGCGCCACTCCTCAAATGCATCTGAACTTGAAAGTTCGAATCATAAACCACACGACGTAGTGTCAAAAGAAGCGACAAAGAGATACTCGACTGGTGATTACTTGCGCAACCAGATCTTTCAGGAAATGTCTAATAACGATGATGTCACAGAGCTACAACCAAACGAGGTAGCGAAAAATCGATATGAGAAGATGAAAGCATATTTACACAGTCATAGTGATAGCGTACAGCGAAGTATAACTCCCGACAACAATGTAATAAAATATCACACAAATCCTAACTTCACCAACGATGAAAAAAAGAATGAGTACACGGAATGTTCACAGACAATTGCTGGTAAAAAGCTGAATAAAGAAGATCTGGATAAAATTAGAGCATTTTTACAACAAAAAATTCAGGCGAAGATGCAAGAGGAACAACTTTTACAAAAAACGGCATCATTCTCCGTACAATGTAATGATACGAAAATTCCATGGAAAGAAAACATTATTATTTCGCGAATGAAAGAAATACAAAAAAAATATTCCGATTCTGTACAAGGGAATCAAAGGCCAGATGTTTTAAAAAATTATAACACAAGAAAAATAAGAAGTGACGCAAATATAAGGTTTGACCTTCATGGTTCCGAAGATCTAAGAAGTTCAACAGAAAAAAGACAGCAGAAGTTCGGAAAAAGGAACTCATCGGTATCAGATAAAAAGAAACTTTATAGAAAAACGCGAAGTGACATTCTACTAAGTCATCTATTAGGTGGAAGTAGTATGGAATCTGAAAGAGATTTTTCTCCAGAGAGTAATTACCCCACTCGACGGATAAAGAGTCAAGATAATTTTGGACGCTCTTGGCGTGACTATAAAGAATATCAAAAGCCAAAATGCCAACAGAAGCAGTCTGGTGGTTATAACATTATTAAGGAGAATTTTATGAAAAAATCAAGATGCAAAGATTTCCATGAAACCACATGCAATGTTCAAAACTGTAAAATTTGTGACTACATGAGTAACTGCAATAATTCAATCAGAAGTGAACAGGTAATTTCTCCCGAGAATAAAGATTTGAAAACTCTTGAACGGCCAGGTACCAGTTTACAAGAAAATTACTTGGTTATAGATTCACCTTCATCAATAACATCAAATATTATCCAAGAGCAACTTATGGAGAATAAAAAAAATGTTGGTGGTATTTTTATATCTAAACATAAAAACTATGATTCAAAAGAGTCAGATGAGTTTTTTACTAACTCTAATGTAAAAAAGACCGACACCTTTAAAATTATTGATGGGGGAGATAAAGATGATGACCATACCGATGAAGAGCTGTGCTATGATTATAAAAATAAAACAAACGAAGATATAACAAAGGATTATTTTAAACGAGTATACGAACTTTTGCGGAGGCGACAGAATGAGGCCAAAAGGCAGACAGAAAACCACATTGATGAAAAACACGAAGATACGTCTTCGTCGAATTATTTACAAGATAATAATACTCAAATTAAAAAACGTCGACGCCGGAGAAAGATCATTAGAGCAACAGAAGGTAAGTTTTTTATACAAATAATAAAATAATAATAAATTAATTTTTTAGTTTAGTGCTTCACCCTTTTATTACAATAGAAACAACATAAAAGCTGGAGTGACCAAATACGAAAGTACGATTATTCATAATATTTAATAGTAAATGGTCTAATAGAGGTTTTAAAATTACAAAGGGAGGTAATACTACTCAAGCAAGATAGGACAAGGTCTCATCATTACTTCAAACGTTTAAAAGTGAAATAGAATTCACAATTGAAATATTGCATATCTTCACAAATTTATCTGAAATTGCGCAAATTATTTATTAATATGACTTGAGAATATGTACTTCAAATTTTAGAAAAATGTATAGAAATTGAAGTTATTGGAAACACTTTGAATTTTCGATAAAAAATATTACAGATTAATGGAATTTAAGAACAAGATTTACACCTGAAATGTTAAGTTTAGTTATTTTTGCTATCAGATTTCTCAAAATCTTTAACTTCTTTAGAAGAATCTTTATTTTATTTCTAAATGTGCCGATTTTGGTTGTTGTTGTTCTAAATTTTTTTTTTGCAAAGTTACTGCCTCCAACTTTCCTAACTCCCTGATTGAGGTACTCTTCTTTTTCATATTTCTACATCTTCTCTATGAAATACCATTTTTTTGTAAATTAAGCTAAACTTTGGAGGTGGTATATCTGAGATTATTATCTGTCGAGGGTGTCCCAATAACTTATGCAGTCTTGATTTCCATAGAACCTGAAAATCCTAATAAATTAATTAAACAATTTCTTAAAAAATATGGTTTACTTGCCTGTTTATCAGATTCCCTGGTTAGAATAGAGTAGCAGCAATAGAACATGCTAAACTAAACTAGAGAAAAAACTTAAAATTTCACAAGTTGAAAGACAATGAGGATAGCAATTCCAATACCGTGATTTGATCTATAGCCTCTTTTTACGATGTGCTATCATAGGAGACTCCTATGACAAGTAGCAATCTACTTGACATAGCAGCGTGTGTTGTATGGTCCTCTTGATAAGAACTTTTAAGTACATTTTGTTTGAGAGAATTGACTGCTTTATGCAATCAAACAATTAATTTTAGTGTGCTACCGATGCTGAATTTTAAACTTTTATAATTTTAGAAGAAATCAATATTTTATGCAAATGAAAGGTCATTTAGTAATTAGGACTTTCTAAAGTTAAATGTCTATCTTTATAAAAAGAGTCTGTTTTCAATACTGTTTTTTCAAAATAAACCTACAAAAAAATCAAGAATTTTAGTTTGCGTTAGCGTTGAGGTGTAATATGGCAGCTTTCATCATATTTCTACATTCAAAAATCTATTACAAAGCTTGAATCCAATCCAGGATCCGACAGTAAGGCACTCTACTGGTAAGTTTCCATTTACACTCATTGCACTGAATGCTAAAATTTTGGTCATACTGATGATTATACTAGAAGAATCTCTTTTGTACTGTAATCAGCAAGTGACTGTTACTAATCTGTCAAGTTAAAGTCATCCACTATAAAACAAATATTCTGTATTTCGCTTGGTATTTTGTTTACTGTGTGCAAAAGGAAAAAGTATTAAGGATGGACAACAAGGTGAATAAATAGGGACAGTATTAATTAATGTTGTTCTCTACCAGTCAATTTTTTCGTATCGTCAATTATCAGTCTTATCTGAGACACGGTAGCAAGCAGACGTGTTTAGTAGTATCTCTCTAGCGAAAACATCGTTGTGAATTGTGCGTGTGTGTGTGTGCGTAGCCTTGCTGTGTTGTGTCTGTACTTATAACTGCCGACGCCTTGTCGCACTCATCTAGATACCTCCAACCTGCCTTCTAAATTCAAGGATATCGACCGTAGAGCAAAAAATCACATTCTCACGGGTGTAGTCAAGCACTCTCATAGTTCCTAATTGGATCATTCTCAATCGTCTAATTTCGATCTCGTAAGGCACGTAGTCAAGCAAGTCTTCTAAGGCTAATGAACCCATCACTGATTCCCTTCATCACTGAATGCAAAATAAAACGTGTAGGAAGGCCGGTGGCGAACATAACACGGCGCGCGCATGTACAACTAGACTTGAAAGATCAAGTCTTCGCCGTACTATCCAACAATAGCTTCCTACCATCAGATGTCAGAGCTAGTACAGATAGAATCCCAAAGCAGAGAGAGTACCTACGTAATTTAAGCAGCGACATCGCCAAACACAATTCATGCCATCAGGACGATCAACTGCATGTAAAATACAAACGTGGAGTTCCATCTGCTGTTGATATTAATGGCCATGCTCGTGATCCAAAAAATTTGTTTAAACTAGCTCGATAAGCATTAATGTCTACTATCAGAATGTTAGAAGTCTGCGGTCCAAGTTCAACGCTTTGAAACAAAATCTTGCGTTGTGTACCTCACTACCCAACGTAATTATTCTTATGGAGACTTGGTTACCAATGACCGACAACACTTGTGCATGTAACCTGGACGGATACGTGATCTATCGTGCTGATCATGATCCTGCTCTATCAGTGTGTTCGAAAGGAGGTGGAGCCCTGATTGCCGTCAGGAATCATCTGAACAGCACCCGCATATTAGTGCCGCATGGATCAGTGGAGTAGCTTTTCGTTAGATTGACTCTTTCATCAATCAGCATTATTTTTGGCGGAGTCTACTTGCAACCGAGTAGTTCTCATGAATTGTTTCATCAACATGTAGAAACAATCGAAAAAGTGGCGTCCGAAAATGCGCAATGTCGTCTGGCTCTTCTTGATGACTACAATCTCCAGGATGTTCTCTGGACTAATGATCGCCTTGACTTCCGAACTCTTCGGTACGTTCCACCTACTATCATCGGAATTGCAACATACATGCATGACTCTTTATTACATCTCGATCTAGTCCAGCGACACCCAGTGCTGAGTGCTTTAAAAAACTACACGTTGAATCTATTCTTCACCAATCTGGATCGAATTACCGTTCTTCAACCACCGGATATTCTGTCTAAAATCGACCCTCATCACCCCCCTTCGGCTTTCCAGATTACGATGCTATTAATGACGCCCTGGCTAGTGTCAACTGGAATGCCGTGCTGAAGTGTGACTGTTACGTTCCATTAAAACATTCGAAATCGTGTCAATATCCTCACTGGTTTAGCCGCGAACTCATTGCTAGTATTAAGAGGAAAATCCGTGCGCATAATCACATTAAAATCACCAGACTCTATAGCGACTTCATTGAGTTCAAACGTCTTAGAACCATCTGCTTAAGTTTGCGAAAAGTATATTACTCGGATATTATCGATTCAGTTGAATCTTTATGTAGGAAAAACATTAAATCTGTTTGGTCTTTCATAAATAAACAGCGTTATACTAAAGCGATACCGTACTCTGTGTATTTAGGCGATGAGTCGGCTTCCGGTGGTGTAAAAATTAATCAAAATTCAGAATTTGAAGGTGAACTAGTCTCAAATTTTATCAATATTAATGGATTTTTTAGCTCAAAAACAAAACAAAATTTCGAAATATCTTATATCGATCTTTTTTCCTGTAATTTTCCGTAGAAGTTAACTATATTTTTTCAGACCGATGAACGCAATTTAAAAAAAAATAATGGCACCAATGAATTTTTTTAGATCCAAAAACGATCGCGACCCATTCGAGGAGAACACTTTTGGACAATAAAATGGTATCTCCATGAATTTTTTGGAAAAGAAAATCCGGATGAGACTTTTAATTTTTTTTACTACATATTTCATTTGCATATATAGAAGTGAAAGCATATTACATATTGCGTTAAAAGTATTTTTCTTGAAAAGCTAAGAAAATTTTACAAAAAAAAACTATCTTTGTGTCTATCACGAGAAATGCTTCCTTGAGGAGTTATAAATTAATGAAAATCGGTCAAAAATACAAAACATTAACATCAAAATTCTGTTTTGACCTTTTATATCTCCAAAACTATGGGTCAAAAAAAACTAAAAAAAATTCAGGGATATCCAAAATGAGTAGCAGAACATTTCCTGAGAGTTTCAAGAAAATATATTTTTTTACCTCTCGATTTGACATTGACTTGGCCGTACATAAATATGTGTGTATAAAGCGATATGAAGAAGAATGTTAAAAAATATTTTTAAAAAATCAAGGAAGCATTAAGGGGGTACCATAGTCTTACCTTACCGACTACTCAATTTCGTCCTGTAAAAAATAAATATAATAAATTATTCAAAACGAAGAGTGCACTTTTCTTATTTTCTTAATGTTCAAATAATATGTCGAAATTGGAGATTAAAATAATTAGTAGTTTTTTAGTAAAGTTTGAAAAATTTTGAGAATGATATCATAATTTTGTTCAAACTTTACTAAAAAACTACTAATTATTATTTATTTTTTTACATGACGAAATAGAAGAGTCGATAAGGTAGGACTATAACACATCGTTAAAAATAGCATGCAAATCTTTGTATACGCTTAGTTACTTTTGCGCATCTTCTATCAGCGTTAAGAAAAAGTATTATATCAGAGTTCGTGTACACAAATGAATGAGCAAAATTAATTTTTGGACAGTATTATACAACTTTAATATATTTCGATACAAGTGTACGAAGTGGGTGAGTCATGCATGGGCGTGGTTTGTTACTCAACCAAACCAAAATTTCAAGTAATTTAGGTCCCTTTTTATGAAAATTCATAAAATATTAACTGTTAACCTTTTTTATGAAAATATTAACTTCAAAAAGTTGTATTAAAACCAAAAACTTAGAATTGCAATATCTCTGTATATAATAGGTTTAGAGATTTTAACAGAAATAATGACTAATTTTTCTATAAAACTTATATGTAAAAGTGCTCTCATTTTAAAAAATTTTCAGATGATTTTTTCTCAATAAATATATTTAAAACATTGTAAAAATTTTTGGGAATGATTTGGAATAATTCTATTTCAATTCTGGAATATTTTTCAAAATAGATTGGCAACAATTTTGGAATATAAATATTAAGCAAAGAAGCGTTAGTAAGTACGACTATTATTATTTTATTATTATTTATTATTATTTTATGATATAAAAATTGTGATTGGTAATACTTACGGTAAATAGTTAAATAAAATTTATTACAATAAACAGTAATACTTAATATTGTACATTTAACAGTTTATATATTATGTTTACAATATAAAACAAATACCTAGTACAGTTCATTTGACTTAATATTCGAAAAAATTTCTGATTTTGATTGATAGGTTGTTTATCAGTAAATCCTTGGGTGATACATAATCCAAACATCGAACTTTGAATATAGCACCTAGGTTTTTCGTCAATTTTCATTCAATATTATGCAATAGTAAAAGATCAGCAATAAATGCAAATGATATTGAAATTGTCAACTTTAACATAACACAGTTTGAAAACCATAATTTTAAATATCTGAAAAATTCACCAACATTCAGTCTAAATCTCAACGAAATATACAATATTGTTTTACCTCTCGATTTGACAGAGAATATATATGGCGGAGTCTCTGTCAAATTGAGAGGTCAAAAGACAAATTTTCGTAAACCTCTCAGAAAATGTTCTGCTACTTATTTCGGATACCCCTGAATTTTTTCCGATTTTTCAAAATCTAAATTTCGAAAATTTTGTGTATTTATTCCGATTTTCATGAATTTATAAATCCTCGGAGAAACATTTTTCAAGACAAACATAAGAATACTATTTTGTAAAGTTTGTTCAGTTTTTGAATAAAAATTGTTCTGAAGCCGTATGTATACATTTTCGCTAACATGTATGCAAGTAAATATAGAAAATTAAAAGGCCGATCAGGACTTTCTCTACCAAAAAATTTATGGAGATATCTTTTTATTTTTCAAAAGTGTTCGTATGAGCCCTGGAATAATTGGCGATCATTTTTGGATCTAAACAAATTTATACCGTTGTGGATTTAAAAAAAAAGTCGTACACAGGATTGAAAAAATTAAAAAAATTTTAAGAAAGAGATTTCGAAATTTTGCTTTGTTTTTGAGCTAAAATAATCTGTTAATATTAAGAAAGTTTGAGGAAAATTTCATCTTTAAATACAGGATTTTGATTCATTTGTAGCTCAAAAACAAAGCAAAATTTCGAAATATCTTACATAAACTTTTGTTTTTGTAATTTTTTGTCGAATTCAACTATATTTTTCTCAGGCCTTTACAAGAATTTTCTTAAAAAATCAAGAACTGAATGAATTTTTTGAGATCCATAAACGATCGCTAATCATTTCAGGACTCATACGAACTCTTTTGAACAACCAAAGATATTTCCATGAATTTTTTGGTAGAGACAGTCCTGATTGGAATTTTGATTTTCTAAATTTATATGTTTTACTTGCATATATGGTTCTTATGTTCATCGTGAAAAACGCTTGCCTGAAATAAATTCATCAAAATCGACAAAAAATGCCAAAAATTCAGATTGTAACCTCTGATATATATGCACCACTTCACATCAACCGTGCTAGGTATAATTCTTATTATTAATTTCTAAAAGTGTCTGTGTACGATCAGGTCAATTTCACTCCGAAAAAACTGAAAAATTTTATAATATTTTTTCTTTGAAATTGCAGAATGCTAAAAATGGAATGGGGTAACTTTTTCAGTAATCTCATTCCATCTTCAGCATGGTACTAGTTTTAAGATAATATATTAATAACTCTTTTAGCTTATTTACGAAATAAGCCTGGTCACACCCACATTTTTCTCAGTTAAAATATTGTATTTCAAAATATTGATAAAAAAAACTTTGTATTAATGAAAAAATAACTTTAGCAATTCTTCTCCAAATTTGTAAACTTTTTCCATATAATGTATTATATAAAAAGTTTTAAGTTTTTACGTAAAGAGATCATGAAAATTGAAAAATTTTCAGAAAATTCTAACTTTAAAACAGTTGCTTATTTTCCTTTAAAATTTCAGATTCGTATTCTGAGGATAATTTAAAACGAGTTAAACATTTTCGAACAATTGCAAATGTTTAATTTATTACAATTAACGTGAAACAGTCCATATATATGTGTGTGCTGGAGTTGGAGAGAGGGGGGGGAGCGGGAGAGAGAGAGAAACCAATAGTCGCCTGGGTGGGTAGTCATGAAGGAAATTGAGGGACAGAATGCTACAAGGATGCTACAAGGGTTGAATCGCTATTGTGAGAGCCAGACATTGGAAGGATCTCTTACTTTCGTGCGCGCATGCGTGTGTGCTTATATATATATATATATATATATATATATATACATATATATATACATATATATACTCGCTATATACTGAGAGGAACAGAAATGCAGCAGCAGCGACCCCACGAGGGGGAGAAGAGGTGAACGTAGGTCGCAAGTGGGGTTGAGGATATATGTATCATCTATGCTTCGTGCGCACTCACGCACACAACCCCAAGAGAGACTGCCCCGAACGCAGCCTTCTATATATACATATATATGAGCACGAAGCACACGCCGCTAGCAGCCGACGACGAGCGAAATGAGCTCTCAGTTGTTCGCGAGCTGCGCGACGTGACGCGCGTCAGCGCAGCTCATCGACTTCGAGCTCCCCCTGTAGTTATTCTCTATCTCCTTCTCTGACCCACCTTACACACACCTGTCGTCTGCATATGTTTGTGTGGTTATGTGAGCGTGAGTGCGTATATGTTTACAGTGTCATTCTATTGTAGCCGTACTTTTGTTACATTTTTCTCTTAGTGCCTTCGGTCATAGATGTTGAGGAATTGGAAAGAACGAGGACCGGTCGTTAACGTTGCTTCTCATCCACACATTCCGACAGAAAATAGATGTCACTCATATTGGCGCGGATCTTATAACCCATTGCTTTTACGAGGTTTTTTTTTGTGAATAGTTACAGTAGTTTTACTCACGAGTGTTTTTGAAGTTAAGTATAAGCAGTGCATATGCTTTACAATTTGTTAAATTTAATTTTGTGAAAGTGAATTAGGCCTAGAGTGAACCATGTTTGATGTCGACCAACGTTGTGAGACAGGAGTATGCGCACAGTTGCGTGTTGTGACGATAAAAATGTTTATGAGCGATATTTATTTATCGAACCTCGGTGGCTAGTTGTGGTTTTACATATCATTTCCAAAGCTACTATACTAATGAAGTATGGACACTTACTAAAATTGCTTCAGCTGGTTTCAGATTAAATTTCTCTGATACCATAGTTCAGCTCATATATCTATATACATAAAACAGAATGACAAGGACGCGTTACAGACAAAAGCTGTCTGACTAGCCAGGGCTTTCCAATTGGTCGTAGCAACAGTGCATAGGTACATATCGAGCGCGACTGTTGTAATTTATCGTAAAGTCAGAGATAACATCGATCATCACTTCTATATAGATACAGCTGATACATGGCAAATCGAACAACAATCCGGCATCTGATGATCAACGAAGGCGATCAGACCAGACTGCTTTTTCTCTTCTTCTCGTCGTTGGCATCTTCGCTTTGAAGCAGTAGGTCAACTGCGACTCAATATAATCTGTGAGTGTATATGTATATATAACATACATTTTCGACTTACACATTGGTGACCATACAAGTATACACTCAAAAATTATGTTAGCTTTGAGTTATTATAATTATATTCAACTTTTAGATCTACGATCCTTCGTGCCGACTGTTCTTTATTCCCATAAAATGATACACTTGACTTCGGTGTTTAATTTTATTGCTGAAATCTTGTGGTTTTTTTTTATTTTCCGTTGTCACAAATGTATACCTGTTTTCTAAATAGTTAAATTCAAATAAAAAATAATAATAATTAATGTTCAAAATGTGGATTAAAATATTCTAATTACAATTTCAATATTGACACATTCCAAAAATGAAACAAAGTATTTAGTAATATATTAGTAATTATAGTAATAGCTTTCTTAGGTATACATTTACTGGATTCTTAATGAATAAATAAATATATACACTTATTTTTGGCGCTTCACATATATAATAAAAAATAAGAGACAATAATAAAGAGTTGTGTTATAACGAATGTCTCTTAATTTCCAAAGGCTCAAGTTGGACAAACATATCAGTATGATTACTATATATACAAGAATATTGCCCCTTACCCAAAATTTTAGGTCTCCAGACTATGTATTTTCTTAATTCTAAAGAAAAATATTTTCCTCCGTTATGATCTAACATAATATCTTTAAAAAATTCATAAAATTGCAATGTATTAACAGTAGATTTTTCTATAAATTTATTGTTGATAATTTTTATCTTAACAAATTGTGGAAAAGTTTCGTTGCGATTATTTCAAAGCGCCACTTTAAAAAATATTCTATTTTTTGACTTTCTTTTAATTATTTTATTTTTATGATCATATAAAAAACAAAAATACATATGAGCAGTTTATACAGATACGTGACAAAAGGAATAAAAATTTTTTTTAAAAGCACACTTATCATATAAAGTTTTTCTCGTTCCTCCAGCTTTTCTGAAAGTTGAAAAAACTATTTAATAGCTCGATTGAATGACTTATTTTTGCTGGCAATCATTTAATTTTGAAAAATAATTCAATATAGCTTTATTTTGGTCCTAAATCATTTGACCAAAAACAACTTAATATGAATTTTGGAATTGAGAAAATAAAATTAAAAAGCGGAAGTTTATCAATTACATATTTTATCTGTGCGAACAATTTCTTTTTCTTTAGATTTAGGATTTGAAGTGTTGAAATGCACTTTTATAAAGTGCCTAAACTTATGCCTGTCTGGTATCATGAATCACTAAAGTACAATCACTAAATTACTATTTACAAAATTAATATCATTAGTCGAGTCAATATATCTAATTATCGAAAAGCATGAAATTAATCGAAATATGTTTTATCCTATTAACACTCCCTGATAGAATTTCGTCTATCGCGAAATGGCCAGAATCTTAACAAATGGGTAGGAAAAATGGCCAGTAAATCGTCAGCGATAAAACGCTTTTTCTCCTATTATTTGCCCATTTAATAGATTGGCACTAAAATGACATAAGCTTAAAATTTTCTTTTTAATTTTTCTTACAAATTCGATATTAAATTGAATGATAGCCTCCTACAATATCACCAATATATGAAGGCCAGGAAAGCATTTACTATAGTCCTTTTAGAGATATTTCGAAAACTGTCTTTTTTGTCATTATTTTCTGTCTCGCTCACTTTTCTTCAATATAACTAGACTTTTACTACCCATTTCAAAACCTCTTAAATAGATAAGAACTAGCTAGGTCAAAAAAGGTTAAATAACAGGGGAAAAAGCGTTTCATCGCGAGCTGGAATTTAGACAAAAGAAATACTTATTTTATAGCCATCACCAAAATAAATACTCAATTTTTAGCTATAAAATGTTTTGGATTTTCAGCAGGGACTAGGATCGGCAAACAACTTTTTTAATTCCTTACTTTAGTTAGTATGATCATTAATATATTTAGGTATTCTGATCTGCTCTTTCCAAATATAAACTGACAAAAACACTATAATAAAAATTATAATAATTCTAGCAAAAATTACTAAGTAACTTTGCAATTGGGACCTATACTTGAA
>JAWWEQ010043803.1:0-17376 GCA_035583055.1 Torymus tubicola | reverse complement strand
ATATTGTAACTTAAATTTAAATTTCTATATGTAAACAACCTTGTGTAAATTTGTATACTAATATTAAAATAAGTTGTCAGAGTATGCTCCAATGGGAAAATACTCACATAATATGTAAATATTGTAAAAGTTTTACTAAATGTCGCGAGACAGATTGTAAATAAACTGTGGAGAAAAAAAAAACATTTGATATGAATCATTTCGAAAATTAGACGTTTTTTGTAGTTGGTTTCGTGATCTAAAATCATGAATCCAACTACAAATATAACAACAAAGATAACTAGAAATCTTAGTTGTTTTATTTCTAACCGGTGCCCCCGTCGGATCGATATAACGGAATACCTGATTTTGTAGATGTTTAAAATAATGGTTTTTTTTATTATTAGACTACTGCAATCGAAGAAAAACAACCCTTATATGTAAATATTGTTATTTACCTTGTTCACCTTTTCTGATTTCATTAATGTATAAATCTCTTACAAATGATTTCAGTAAAATTAAATATACTGTAAGTAGAATTTGGAACAAATTAAATGAAAGCGAAGCCTGGAAGAAAAACACGTGAGTTCAAAGTTTTAGAGAAAGAAAGCAAGGAGTCCATACAGAATACGAGAGCATGGTAGTACGGAACAATTAGTAATTTCGAAATAGAATTGCCTGAACTCAAAAAGAAACTCATGATATACGATATCGACAAAAAAGTCGAAAAATAGGATACGAAATCCAACATATTAGCGGATATCGAAACTTTTTTGATTCATTAAAATGAATATTTTCGCTTGTCTCACTATAAAATATGTATATTATTTCTTTATAACAATATAAATTTTCACAAATTGTAAATGAAAATAAAAAAATATATTAGCCTTTAAATAAGGACCCATTTATTCTGATAACTTTTTGAGCTTAAAAACGATTTACAAATATAACAATCGAAACATGAAAACAAAAAATATAACATTTTAAACTTTTTTATACAAACCATTTATTTACAAATGTCCATGCACTCTCGTGATTGAACCATTATACTTGAAAACTTTGTCGCTATTCAGAAGCATCAACTCAGAGCTATAAGCTATGAGCAAATATTTTTCCGCATTTTAATCCTGACTAGCTGAAAGCGGCGAATGCAGTCGAGCGGAGGACACTATAAGAATTAGCCGGAGGAGATTTTTCCATTAAACGGAACATTGATTAATCGCACGGGATAAAGTTGAGCTACATAGCACAATGATAAATGGATATTTCAGGGCCGCCGCTCTTATGTCACTTTTCTCTATCGTCCTATACCGGCATCGCCTCATTTGGATGGATATCCAGAGACTGCGTAATGACAGACCCAATGTCCTTTTTTTTCTCTCATCCTCCTCTACCTTCGTTCGTGCTTCTCCCATTTTCTTCTTGTTTTTATCTGCTCATCGGTCACTTCTTGCGTTTCAAATGATCGTTGTGCGTAAAGAGCTGGATTCACAGAAGCAGACCTCATTTAGTTAAGTGCCGCGATGCCACTCAACTTGTTACGTGTCATATATTGCTGTGTTGTAACGTCTATTCATCGTGGAGTATAGTTGTCGATTGAATCCATGTAATTACTATCTATGAATTTACGTCATCTACATATATACTAAGGATCAAATTTTAACTTGTTTAATGTTTTTTCTATGATATCAATATTTATGATGTTTCTTCAATTATTTAATATACATAATTCCAAAAATGTTCAATTAAACTAAAAGCCAAATTTAATCAATTTCGTAGAAACTATATATAAACGATTCTTTCACTTTCTTATTGTATTTTAATCATAATATTGGTATACGTTAGTTTTAAAAGTATACATCACTAATTACGAGAAAGATCTACGTGTAAATAACTTTGCGTTCAATGTATAAATTGCAGACTGTAAAAGAAGCCCATTGAACGTTGTAAAAGTTATAGCTATAGGGTTGTACGAAACTCTAGACTTTGACATTATCGATAGCTCCTAGTCTATGTTTACTAGTAGGAGAACCGCAACTCCGATTCTGGGTTAGCAACAGCTAGTCAGATTCTTGTTTACTGAGACGTAGAAAGACCAGGAAACAATAAGTAGCTACATGTGTAAATAAAGCAGCATCCAGTAAACTCCGACCCCGTTTCCACGAGAAGTTGGCCTGTAATTTTCGAATCCAATCGAGCGTAGATAAATCGAGCTTGAAAGCGCTCTTGCAAAATTTTAAATCTAAAGTTTAACTGTAACATATGCTTACCTACATACATTTCAAAGATGAATTGATATATAGTTCCAGAATGCAATATAAAAGTTTAACTAAAAGCGTATATATAGTCCCAGAATGCAATATAAAAGTTTAACTAAAAGCGTTAAATTTTATTAACACCATTTTTAAATGTAACGAAATTTCGTATTAAATTTTCATGAAAATAATGAAACTTTCGTTCACCAACGTGTGAAACATTTATTTGTTCACATTTTCTGACGTAGAAATTTAAATCATATAATATTTAATTAATAAGTTCAGTGGTGATCAGCATCCAATTTATTATTTTACATACTCATAAATATTGATTTTCTGAAACTCTCAAATATGATCAAAAGATTATTTTGAAACAGTTCTCAAAATGCCTTGTATGTTATCACCAACTATTTTTTTCTTTCTCTTTGCTGTTATAAACAATCAGTTACTAAAATAGTATTTATATCTTACAGTAGAATGCACATAATATGTATTTTATTAAACTCTGAAGATTTTCTAAACCATTCAGATATATGTATACGCCCACTGGATAAGCTTCTAAAACTGTTTAAACTTGTCAGTAGATCTATATGGATCATTTTTATCCAAAGCTTCATCCCGATTGCCCATTTCCTATTTGATCCAAAAATTTCCAAAAAAAAAATCTTGAAATTCGTAGAAAAATGTAAGCTTTAAAATAACCCGTGGCAAAATTACCTAATTAAATCCCACCTATATGATCAAGATAATTCAACCCTTCCGTACACCTCAAACACTACCAAACAATGACTCTCATAATTTCCACTCCTTTCCAATAAACACCCCTTTTAATTCCTCCACCTCCAACCACAACCAAACTAACTTTACATCCCTCCTCCTCCAAACTCCTAAGCTCTGGAATTTCCAAAAGAATCCCAAACTCTCGCATCGACGCGACGAAACACGCGCACCCGCACACAATCAAGCTCCGCACTCACATATAGAGAGTCACATGGGCGCGCTCTCGAGCCTCCGTTTCGGCGATTGTTCAGCAAAGGATGATGGATTTACGGTCGTGTCATTCGTGCGTTATTGATCAGCGCGCGCGCGCGCAGGGGGGGTGAACGCATATAGGGACGTTCGCGTCAGTATACGATCGGCGGGTATACGAGGTGTACTACACGACATTAAGGCTGGCCGTACTCGTCGTAATCTCTGTAAACTGCCGGGATTAGCCTGGGGCGCGGCCTAATACTGGAGAGCTGCGGCGTGGCCATCGCTTGCTATATATGTATATATCTATATATACGTCGCGTCCGCGTGCGTATATTAGGGAATGCAACGTTTTGTTCGCCGAATGATCTTCGATTAACCCGAGCGTCGAGTTTGCGCCCGCGCGAAGTACCGTTAATTAACATTCGGTTTATTTAGTCAGCTGCCGTTGCAATAGAGTCGAGATAGCGATGACGATGAAGGGGGGGGGGGGCTCGTAACGATGGTTGAGAAATTAATGTGCGGGGGTGGTTTTAATTGAGTAATAGATTGGGTAATGTAAAAGCGAAGGAAAGGTTTTGAAGTGCGAGTGTCGGGAAAAGAAACTCTGTGAAAATGAAAGAAAACTAATTGTTATAGTAAAGTAATGTCTATTGTATTTTTTAATATATCCCACCGGGATTTTTCGAAAATTATCCACCAAAAAAAAATGTTTTGAAACCCGCAAGATAAAGCATATTTTTAAATATACCATATTGTCTTTCCAATGCCATTTTTCTATGCCGAAACGAGGATGAAGGAATTCCGATTAAAAAAACCTATTTCTCAAATAATTATTTACAAAGCATATTGTACCTTATAAACTTACTATATCCTTGATTTCTTACAACAAATACATCATCCCCAACAAACTCGACTACACTACTACACAATCATCTCGCAATTGCATGCACAGCTTACCCAAGAACATCTCCATGCTACATACCATTTGCGCTTATACTTATAAAGGTTTAAACTTCTTCCTCCACTATTACATGCCACTCGAATGAAAAGCTTGCGTAGCACGTAGCTTTCAAAAATTCCATTTCGCACGAATGATTTGTTGTGCGCTCGTAAACAATGCAAGGTGAGAGGTACGAAGACGTCGAAGCCCCTATTATACAAACACTATGGCTTTTAGCTCTCGCGCGCGACGAGGAGCAAAGCCACGTCGTCGTCGTCGTCGTCGTCGAGGACTTTCGTATATACGACGTTTCGGCACCTTTGTTTTCGATGGAATAGTGAAGCCTGTCGTTGTCGTCGTAGCGCGCAGGTGTTACACAGCTGTGCGAGGGAAAACATTTTCGCCAGCTGGCAGTTGATCGACAGTTGCACGCGCGTGCGATGGTTATATCCTTGGCGCGGTGGAATGAAAAGGAGGAAGGAGGGATTTCACCCACTTCAGGTCATGTATGTTCCGAAGTTGCCGATGATGGAAGATGAGGATGTGCGGCTTGTGATCGGTTGTACTGGGGGTACTGTAAATTTATGTGGAGTTCGATGAAATTGGCACTTTAATTTGCGTAGATATTACAGTACCGTAAAAGTATTGTATACTTTCTAATAATGTACCCTTATAATTTAAAACATCAAATGCACTGATTGATCACAAAATTGTTTTGGTTGCATACTTTTAAGGTGGGTATAAGTAATTTTCATAAAATTACATAATGAAAAATTACACTTGCACACTTCTCGCGTATATAAATCGCAAAAATAGATTAAATAATTGAGTGTTAGAAACTTAATTTGAAATTGTACGATTAAATCTTTGACGTATATAGTTAGTGAAATGATGCATCGTTATCAGAAATCTAATCTGTTATAATATTATTACGATAAAATATCTTATCTTACATATCTTTCAACTGATTTCTTCATTTCTCAAACTTGAACAAACATGAGACAACCAACACGTTAACTGCAAAAATGACCAAAATACCCCTAAATAAAAAAATCACCACCTTCTATATACCTACATAAAAAAATAAAAGCCAACCCTTTTCTTCCCTCCAAAACCGCCAAAACAAGACGCATCCTTGCGCGAATCGTCACACCAGCCTCTCCAAACTTCATGTATACATCAAGCAACGCGTACACTTCTATCTCTATCCTACGGGGATGATCGTTGCGCCTGCAAACAAATCCCGCTCATTCGTATAAGCCATCGGGCATTGGATAATGAAACGTCAAGGGGAGCAGTAGGGACCGGACAAGCCACAGAACGGCATTAGCCCCACACGACTGATTAACGCGAGCGTGAGAGCGTATAGCCATAATTACTGGAAATCGCGCTCACCGCGAAAGGATACTTCGGGAATCGTTTGACGGATGGCTGCAATCGATATTTATGGATCGCCATGTAGTCTTTCCTGTCTCTCTCTCTCTCTCACTGCGGACACGTGAGCTTGATTCTCGTGATTTGTGGTCGTGAGTTGGGCAAACTACGATCGCGAAAGGGTCGATTCGGTGGTGGCCGTGGTGGTGGTTATATGGTAGAGACTATAGAGTTTTGAGTGGGAAGTGTAAGAGTATTGGTTTTGATGAGAGGTGAGGTTGGTGTAATATGCACGATTAACTTGGGGCTTATTGCTTCATGGCCAGCTTATGTTTTATGTGGAGAAATATCGATTTATATTTGTTTTTATTTTCCAATCACGTAGTTTGTACGTGCGACGTTTACTAGTACACGATTTTACAAAGTCAGATTAGTTCGTTTCTAGAAACATCAAAAAAAAAGGAAAATATTTCATATTATGGTTAACGTTAGGTATGTTTAATGAAAAAATATTTTATAAAATTTCAAACTTATATTACTTTCTATATTTTAATATCAACAAAATAATACACATAATAAAATAATAGAGTGATAACAATTATACTTATGCTTACTAGCATTTATTCGTTTTAAAATTACAATAATTTTATGTTTGTGCAGGAAAAGAAAATATTTAGTAAAATGGTCAAACACATCAAATTTATTCTATTTGCATCTAGTTATTTTATTAATATTAAGTACAACAAAATCAGTTATTTCGTCATCAAATAACAGCTCAGGTGAGTATTATATAAAATGAATTTTTCAATGTAAATATATGAGCTGTTTCAGGTGAACTGAGCAGCTCAAAATTTTAAAATTGCTCAAAATTTGCTCAAAATTAGTTTTTTATGAAAAAAACATGTTCCTAAATTTTTAGAGCAATATTTCAATAATTACAAAAGTTATTGCACATCAAAAATTGTTTTTTTTGCAATTTTTTGTGAAAACTCAACTTTTGCCATTTTTTTACTCAAAATCCTGAAACTTTTTGTATAGCTCATTGATTGGAAAAAAGTTTGCATTTTATCAGTAATAAGTAAATTTGACTCTGCTAGACATGTCAAAAACAGGGTTTTTTCACTATTTTTACATCTTTTAAAAATTCATAGTTCTTTTCTGAAGAGGAAACCCATCTTGGTCCAGGGTTTATGTTACAGGGTATATCATATACAATCAGAAAAAAATTTGTTGAACAAAAAATATTCTGTCGAACTCCTTTCTTTTTTTTGATAAAGGTACACTGAAAAGCAGCTAATCAGAGACTTTCAAAAAGGATCATAAAAATATATGACTACATTTTAGAAGTAAAATGCAAACTTTTTTCCAATCAATGAGCTATACAAAAAGTTTCAAGATTTTGAGTAAAAAAAATGGCAAAAGTTGAGTTTTCACCAAAAATTGCAAAAAAAAAAAACAATTTTTGATGTGCAATAAATTTTGTAATTAGTGAAATATTGCTCTAAAAATTTAGGAACATGTTTTTTTTCATAAAAAACTAAGTGTCTACAAATTTTGAGCAATTTTAAAATTTTGAGCTGCTTAGTTCACCTGAAATAGCTCATATGTATTTTTCCGTTAGAAGAATATTCCTTTACAAGTACAGCAAAACGTTCTTTTCAAGGAAAAGAATTCACATAATAAAATTTTAAATTATTGTACTTTATTAAATTTTTTGAAAAATTTATATGGAAGTGCAACGATAGAAGAAAATCTTTTTCACAGCGATAATGTGAATTCTTCTAAAAAAGCATTATTGTGTAAAAGTTACTTATAAATTGTAATTACATCAATAGAGTCCGGTGCAAAGGAAATATGTTTAACACGTGGATGTAAAGACGCAGGTAAATATGTTCTGCGTATTTTAACATCGAATAAAAAAATTCGCATGTAATGATGAATAACATACTTAACAAAATGTAAAACTCAGCTCGTTTGATTCGGAACAACATAAACGAAAATGTGGATCCATGTGAGGATTTTTATGAGTTTGCCTGTGGTGGCTATATTGAAAAAACAGAGATACCAAAAGACAGATCAAGCTACAGTAAATTGATACGTTTACAAGACAAGGTCATGCACGAAGTTAAAAACCTTCTTCAAGCAGATATCAATCCAGAAGAACCGCGAATTTTCAGTTTAGTAAGAAAATTCTACAGAGCTTGTATGGATAAACGTAAGTTGCAAAATAATTAATTTGATATAAAACATGTAGGTGGATTATACATTTAAGATGAATTTTATATAAACCAAAATAAAGCTTTTCATATTTAATTCAATTACATTATATTAGAATTAAATTTCTCTATTGTAGCTACAATCGAAAAATATGGCCTAGAACCACTTCTGAGCATTATCGAAAAAGTTGGCGGTTGGCCAGTAGTAGCCGGTGATGCTTGGGATGAAAATAAATTCGACTGGACGGAGGTCGATAATAAACTTCGACAAATGGGTTTCAATCCGAAGAACATATTTAATATATTCGTATTCAACGATATCTACTATTCATCCAAGAATCTTTTATACGTATTATCACAAACCGAATAAAAATATACAACTTAAAATCAGTGAAATCAGTGAAAATACTTTACAAAAGTATTTAAACTTTCCAGATAGATCCTGCCGTATTCGAAATAGCCACTGCATCTTTGAGTAAAGGATTTCGAAACGGTGTTGTCGCCGCTTATTACAATTATATGATTGACGTTGCCATTTTGCTTGGTGCTGATGCAAGCAGAGCGGTTCTTGAATTAAAAGAAGCAGTTGTTTTTGAAATGCAACTCGCACAGGTAATTAATATTTCATTTTTCAATGAAATAACAGAATTTTTAAATTACTTTGAATACTCTACAAATAGGCGACGATAAGTGAGAAAGGAAAAGAGCTAAAAATGTATACGATTAATGAGCTACAAGAATTCATACCTTCCATTCCTTGGTTCAAGTATTTGAATGGATTCACAGAGCCAACAGCTCATCTCGAAGATATTGATGTTGTAGCTGTTAGCAATCCTCAATACTTATCAAATCTCCAAGATATATTAGCAAACACATCAAACAGAGTTATTGCTAATTACATGATTTGGAGAACTGTAGAAGATGCGGCACCACATTTAAGTAGTGGTATTAGAAAATTGGCAGTTACTTTTAAAAAGCAGTCAACCAATGACGACTCAAAACCGGAAAAATGGAAAGACTGCCTAAACTTGCTAACGGATAAAAAAGGTTTAACTGTTGGCGTTAGTTCTCTTTACGTTAGAAAGTTTTTCCGCAACTTTACTAGAGAAGCTGTTGCTCCTATTTTAGATTCGATTATAAATGAGTTTAAACAGCAGTTGACAAAGGTATTTTAAGTTTATAGAATCATTCTTTTATGAGATATTCTGCACTTACAAATTTTATTACTTTGCAGACTCCGTGGATCGATAAACGAACCAAGGCACATGCGTTAAAGAAGAGTGAATTTATGAAGCATATTATTGGGTACCCAAGTCAGTTGCTAAGTGATGAAATTATTGATAAGTATACAGAAAGCTTGGAAATAGATGAACATGACCATTTCAATAATGTTCTCAACATAAATCGTTTCCACTTTAATTATTCTATTAGTGGCTTGCTAGAAGCTTCAGATCAAAGATTGTGGGTAGTCCTTTCCGATTCAACTCTTATCAATGCATACTATTATGTTCTAAATAACGCCTTCAGTAAGTATTTACATATTTAAATTTATAATTTTTAATTGGAAATTACAAATAATCTTTTCTTTTTCAGTTTTATTAGCGGGCATATTGCAACCTCCGATATTCAGATACGATTGGCCCGATTATGCGAAATTCGGGAGCATTGGGTTTATCATTGGTCACGAAATGATGCATGCCTACGATTTGAAAAATGCCGTTTTTGACGAAACAGGCAGTTACCATCCTTGGTTTTCTAATAACGTTAGAAAACAATATACCGAAAGGGTTCAATGTTTTATTGAAGAGTATGGAAATTTCGAAGATGAACTCTTGGGTATTAATGTAAGTGAAAATATTTTAAATTTATTTATAATTGAAAATAGTGAATATTACTTAAAGTTACTTATACATTCAGGTTGATGGAAATCTAACCATTAACGAGAATCTTGCCGATAATGTCGGCCTTCAAATATCCCACAACGCATTCAAACTGTGGCAAAAGACTCAAGAGAAGGAAGTTTGGCTTCCAGGATTGGATTATACACCTGAACAAATATTCTGGATAACCTCCATCAACTTCTTATGCCGTAAATCTACACCGAAGTACAGACTGAAACTGTTTTTAACCGAAGAACATACCCCTGACAACTTCCGAACAATAGGTGTCTTGTCAAACTTACCCGATTTTGCGAAAGCATTCAACTGCCCAATCGACTCGCCTATGAACCCTAAAAAGAAATGTGAATTTTGGTAAAAAAAAAGTCAAACAACAAATCTATTATCAACAGTGTAACATGCGCCACCAAGCTGTTTAAAAATGTCGTTGCAATATAAATTAAAACTTTGCGATACGTAAATAAATTAGCATAAACAGATCCTATTGACAATTTCACACAGTTCTTTCACTCCTCGACTCTTAACTCAACCGTCCCTCCCCTCCCGTCCTGGCGATGCGCACCAATTTACATTACAAATTTCAAGAATTTACCAATCACGATCTCATGCATAGGAAACTATACAATTCATTCCGTGGCGCGCGCGCACCCACGCTGGCTTAATCATTTTTTCGCAATTACAGAACTCAATTTCTCTCCGCCGACTGCGACGACTCCCCCGCATCTGCATATTTATCATCGATAGGATCTTCTCTCTCTCTCTCTCTTTACGCCGTCTCATCCTCATCCACTTGCCTCGAAGCTCGCGACTCTCGGCTCTCGTTTGTGCAGGCAGCGAAAGGGTTTCCAACGAGTTAATTTTATCTCGCAAATAACTAAAAATATAACTTTGTAGGTTTGGCAAGAGGCACTACTACCTTATGCTTTCAAACTTTGAAAATATTCATTTGAAACTAAAAGTTCATAAAAAACTTTATTACAGTTATCTGAAAAAATGATTTGTTATACACTTGCAGCTATTTCTTTAATAATTTTTAATTACCCGGCGTAATTAATTCTTTTAAAATTTTAGTGTTATTCAACTAGAAGTTTGATTTCACAATAAATTATATAAATTATAATTTCTGAAACTCCATATTTCAAAACCTCTTACTTAAATTTTTCATCAACCTTATTTTAAAAAAACCTCAATTTTTCACTCATACATATATATATACTTACCTCGCTGATCGCCAACACTTCATCATCCTCTTGCCGAATCAGTTAAATCAGGACCGCATGAAGCGTGCGAAAAACATTAGCCATCGTACACGCTATATATAGCGATAAACAGATCATAGCCGAGGCTATAACTTGGGAATCTCGCGCCGACAGCAAGCGGACATTACTTATGAGGGTGATGACACGGGCTAGTCGGCGCCGGCGCATACATCAAATTAATCCATCACACTCCTGCGGAGTTTCGCCCGCGAGCTGCACGCGAGTTGCAATTCAATTGGCATGGCCGTATAGCGTGTCAGCAAAATCAAACGTATATACCAGTGTTAACAACATTATCAAGGCAATCAATATAGCCAATGGTCTCTCATTCTCTTTTTGTCTTCTCTTTCGTTCACTCTTGCGAAGCACGCCAATGACGACTGAGTCGTGAAATTGAACCTTTCAATCGCATGTGTGTTCCCCATATTTTCAACATATATGCGCTTAAGAGAAGATTTTTCCGCTTTAGTATTGTTATTCAAAGATTTCGTATATAAAAGCACTGATAGAATGGTTGCTTTTTAATTAAATATAGTTATTATCCATTTAGTGTGCGGACGAGAGATTAGTATGAAATTTAATTTTATAAGGTAAATAAGTCATATCCGAAAGGTTAAATTAATTAATCATTTAAAGTTATGCAATTTACTAAAGTAGATATCAGAGTACTCCATTGTTATGTTATATAAGTTAATACAATCACATAAAGCTAATTATGAAAACGTTTGCAATCAAATTTTGAACGTAACACTTGTAAAAGGAATTGAATTAAGTGATAATAAATTCAGATTCATACACGAACAGGTATTATTATATATAATTATGTTTAATGCATTAATACAACGAGATTAAATACAGTGAGAAAAAAAAACTCTTATTGCAATGAATTATATTTAATTATAATGTCATGACAATTAAGATATTTAATAAAGAGAGAGAGATACAATTTATTGAGGATAATTCAATGTATGCTTATAATAATATTGAATATAGTATAATATCTTCAGTGACACCACAATCGTTTCAATTAATTCTTATAACATATACTATGCAGTTAAAAAAAATTTGATCTTGAAATTTTAACTGTCAATTTCACTAAGCAATATATGATATATCATCAAACTTATATACTTTTACACGTGTAACCAAACTTATGATAACAGGATAAAATCTCGTTCTAGTTTTCACTCAACACTTATACACGTCGAATTTCATCTTAAAACTAACAGTAAAATTGACGCTCTTTATAGAGAACCTTTTATAAAAAAAAATCCACATACTTCATAAGCCAACCGTATAATGACGGTATGGCTACCACCTATTCCGCTCCAAAAAAGATCATTCGGCACTCATCGCGACCTGAACATCATCTCTCGCGCGCGCTCGGGCATATTCTATATATACATATATACACTCGACCAATTTTATAGACGTCTATATACGCGCGGGCACACTCCACTCGCATAATCTCACCGTGCGAACTGTGACACTATATATATATATATATGCACTTGCAACGCAGCAGCAATAACAACGCCATACGTACAGATATACAGTTGAGTCGTAATACATACAGCGCGATATATATCAGTTTGCATATTGCCACTCCAATTTGGTACGCGCGAGGTTTCTTCTATATAAGGCGACGTGTCTACAACGAATACGTAGGGTATATATAAATCGTATTTTTCGAAAACGCACGCGCACTTTATTTGAAACATTTTTTTCATACACGCGTAAACACGATCGTCACAGGTATGTGGAAAAGTACGCGTTGAATATTTGGTTCTGCGAGTCGCTTCGAGAGAGTGTATATAGACGAAGTGTGTATGAGTGGATGAATGTATACTGGTAGGCGACATTTGTTCAGAATTCGGCTTAGAGATGTATATATATGTACGCGGAGAGTTTGTTAATTAAGCTTGCATCGTAGGGAAGTTGGGAGGACGCGGATGAACCACTTTTGCAGCATCCTAAATTATAGAGACAAATAAAATATATATAATTACTGGTTAAGTATGAAATCGCTTTAATTCTTCTTCTATATACGTTTACTTTATTTGTATATTACAATTGAGTGTTATTCATTAGTATAGATATTATATAAATTTCTTTTTTATTGGTCATTTACTTTCTGTACTGTGAATTATTTCAATTTCATCAAAATATCTGTACAGGATTGCACAAGTAGAACAAGCGTTGTATGGTCCAACGTACTCATTACACTGTTGCCAATTAATTAAATAACTATACTTCAGCTCACTCTACCACCACGTTTATTTGTAATTATATGAAACAATATTAATCATTAATGATTATTAATTAATTTATTTATTGATACTGACGACAATAACTTTTAAGTATCTAACATAATGAATCCATTCATAAGAAATTATTGCATCTTTTAAAAAGCTTTTCCATACTACCGTAAAGCCGATATATCAAGTCTGAACGAAAATAATTTTTTTTCGTTGAATTCATGTACATATGAGATATAATTCCATGTTCAAGTGCCCCTTTTTGCAGCTCAAAACTAACAAGTTTTTTTTAAATTTTGGAATTAATCGAGCGCGACTTTTTCCTAGTAAATTTCGTGCGTCAACACATTCCGCGAATTTCACGTTACAGCTCAACCAATGGACTGCACTCGTGGAATTGTGGGAATGGGAACGAGGGATCTAAAAACACAAATTTAAGCAGCATCACTTGCTGATTTTCATGCTACCCTTTCACCGCAGTCAATGAGCACCTTAAAATTTCGGAGCACACTTGCGCTCTTCCCAACTCCCGCCACAGTGACACCGTCGCGATCTTCATTTTATTTAAAATTTAATTTAAGGAATTTTTCGGTCTACTCTCTAGAGTTCAATTAGTGAAAAATCCACTATATATTAGTGAGAATTGCTCCACCGTAAATTTTCACTATGAATTAGTGGATATTTACTATTTTAAATAATAAAATCTCACTATCTCAAATAGTAAAATTTTACTAATTAAAATAGTGAAATTTTACTATTTAAAATAGTGAATATCCACTAATTCTACGGTGAAGCAATTCTCACTAATATATAGTGGATTTTTCACTAATTCAACTTTAGAGACTATTTTACACGCGCGGTTACTCTAAGTTTTTGCTCGCTCTACTGTAAAAGTAAAGTTTTGTTTGAACTATTTTTTTAATTACCTGCCTAAACCGTATCCTACGCATACTCTCTGACGATGAACTAACATCATGCTGACGAGTACCAAATATTAAGCTTTTAAAGGTATAAACAAATTTTTCATTAGAAAAGAAATAAAGTTGAAGAATATGGCTGAAGAATGAAAAATTAATTCTGTGGCTCCGAAGCATAACGACATAAGTCCATTTTTTTTTAAAATCGCTAAAACTTTGGATTTTATATCTTTAAATGGGTCTTTTTCATTTGCCACTATCAATAGCAGCTAAAATATTCCCCTAAAGCAACGATATATCAAAAACGTAACGACATAAGTCCATTTTTCAGATTTTGTGCGCGACATAACAACATAAGTCCATACCATTTTATGGTTAATTGTAGTTGTAATGTATTTTATCCATTCTAATTGAATATATATACATAATTTCATATAAAGTATGCACAATAACTAGATTAAATTTCGAGAATTTTCAAAATTCTAGTATATATCACTTCTTTTCCAAATCGTCTACGCTGCCATACGTACCATCGTATTTAGTGCTCCTTAAAATTCCTATGTAACTCTATATTTTCAAAATTCGATGATTTAAAATTCGTTCCTTATCCTGCCTGGAAACCGAGATAATGACTCGACCTATGATATGAACTTTCTATATAGTTAATACATGTAACAAGACATAAGTTTGGATATTTTTAAAAGCTCTTTTAACAGTTCCAAAATCGAATGCTTAATATATCTAAATATATAACATTCCATTAACTCTAATTATTCAACCGCACCTCCTACCTATACCATACAATAATCCAAATTCTCCTCAATGATCCACCTAAAAAACGCCCCCAAAACTTCAATCACCTTCCTTTCGAAAACACGAATCGACCCCAACTGCATGGCACGTACCCACTTCCAGTTCTCCAAATTAAGCTCCCTTCTCTCCTCTACAACGATCGAAAAATCGGTAGCCGATCATATCCGATAATTTCACCGTCCTACATACTCCCACGCGCCGTTATGAGTTTTCCACCCTTGTGCTCGCTTGCAGCAAGAGAGAGAGATTCCACGCGTTCGATATATACCCCTTATACGCCTCGGCTGCAACGGCGGCACGTGATATTTCTCTCCTCTCACCCTTCCGTTGCTCTTGGCCCAGGCAAAATCTGAGTTAATATCACAGGCGACGGGAGCAAGCGCGCGCGCGCGTTGCTGCAGATGCCGCGCGCAGCCGCCCCGACGTTATATTGCGTAATATCTGCAAGGTGTTAATCACCCGCTCCTCGGGGCCGAAAACGACGTTAGCTTGCGACCCTGCTACATCTATATATATAGCTATAGCGCCTATATGTGTATATAGTGTATATATATAGTTAGCGAGAGTGAAGAGAGAGTATTGCGGCTTCATTTTCGTGTCGACGCTGTGTTCTAACGAGGATGCGCGACGGTGTTAAATCGCCTTGCAGTCTTGAGTTGTCTTTTTCGTACTGGTATAGCGTATATGAAGATGTGTTTCAGCGACTCTGTTGTTCTGGGATCAACGTAGATGCAGAGGTGTTGATGGGTCAGGATTTTCTGAGTTTTATAAAATTTTGAAGTCGTTGGGGAATGGCAAAATCATTTAAGGCTTGACTTAAGCTTTTTAAAGTGTATAAATTTGCCTTCAATATCTTTTTTCGTTCATTTTCTGTTTCGAAATTCTTTCACATATATATGTCCTCTCTCGTCTCTTTATCTCTAATCTTTTATTGTCAATAATATAGAGAGAATGAGAACTGCGGCGGCAATAAAAAGAAAGACTATACACTGAGAGAAATGATATAATAAAAATTACTATATTACATAGGAAAAGTGTGACATATTTGAAAAATCAAAAAAATTACTCTATTACATAGTAAAAATTACTATATTACATGCAAATTTTTATTATGTATGTAGCATTTGTTACTATGTAATATAGTAATTTTTTTAATTTTTCAAATATGTCACACCTTTCCTATGTAATATAGTAATTTTTATTATATCATTTCTCTCAGTGTAAGACGTGTAAAATATTTATAATTTACAGATAGATTTTTTTTAAAAATCTTCAAGTTTAAATAATGAATAGCAAACAATCATGAAGTGCATTGCTGTTTAAATTTATATGATGATTTTAATATAAAAAAAAAAACTTGCGACTTTTATTAAGAAATAATATATGCCATCCAAAAATATAAAGAATGTTGTAAATACTTTGTATTTAAATATGATAACAAGGTAAAATAAGAATTATATTTACTAGGTACAATGTCCAAGTAAAACATATCTATATTCATTAAACAGAGAAAACCGTTCAAAAAAGTATATAGATTCGTCGAGTTTTAAGAACATAAAGATATGACTAAGTGCACCGCATTACGCACTTTCGCGAGGTACACCAACCCGTTTCCTCACAGACAATTGCGCATTTGTCGTGGCACTTTATTGCTCTAGCGGTTACTTAATTGCAAACCCTTTCTTCACAATGTAAAGCTCAGTTTGTTATATATAATAAGCACATTGCGTAATTTGAGTATACCAAATGCCCAACATTCCAGAATGAAAAAATACTATGCAATAAATCTTTTTCTTTGTAAAATTAATGTATTGCCAGTAACTTATTAAAAATATCATGAGTAATTATACTCAATGGAGCTGTTACATGAGTCTGCAGTAAATTATAATATGTATTCTTCTAACATATAATTATCGTTGTATTCTAATTTAAAATTCATATTATAAATAATTTTTCCATGAATATTTTAAATATTCGGTCAGTTATAGTTATTATAAAAGTATTTTTCTGTTTGTTTTTCCAACTTAAAATTACTATTGAATATTTCAATTACTTACCTTTTTTTCAAATTAATCTAAATGCAATACGAGCATATAATAATTACTGGAAACCTAAAATTTTACTTGAAAATCGGTATAAGCTATATGTTCGAACATTCTCTTAGTTCAGTCTAATAGAAACAAACCATTTGACCGAAAAGTACACAGAGGACTTGGAAGCACTGACTAGTGCGTAAACTAGCTAAACCGAGCAAGTCCGAATCAGCAAAGCCAGTGAAAAGCTGAATTCGGGTGAACCGGGTAATAGCTCATTACCCATTGTGCAGTCAGTCATGCTTGTACTTCGAAATCGATTAAAGGAATTGTAATGTTTCGACAACTAAGCAGTGTCCATTATTGTGGTACCCATGTGCAGATATATATATATATATTAGGGTGTCCCTTATTTCCCAATATTTTTTTTTTCAACGTGCCGCCCCCTAGATCTTTTAT
>JAWWEQ010043792.1:7223-17378 GCA_035583055.1 Torymus tubicola | reverse complement strand
TGTATTTACCAACTCTTGAAAAAGAAGTACACGAATCTATTCAATAAATATAAATTATTATTGCATTTGGATTTTTTGTATTTATACTTTTCTCCACAACTCCTCCCCTCACTTGCATCATCACATACTCACTTGCATTATCATTCCCCACAATCGCCACCACCATCACCACCACCGCCACCACCATCTTAACCATCATAAAAATATAAACATAAAAATATAATATATCTTAACCATCGTAAATATATAAGTTAAGCACAGCCCTGCGATAAAATAGTAGGTCGTCGATTCTCATCGAGCCCACATCAAGGGACCACTGTTCAGCAAACCATCTGGCACACCGGAAGAGAAAAAACCATCGATTGATAAAAAGATTCTATGGACAAAAATTCTACTCGCTATAAATCCTTTTCCACCAACACCACATCTTTTCCGAAAAAAGACGGCTACTCAAAATTCATCTAGTCATATGTATGCGTGCGTGTGTGTATGAATGTTAATAAAAAAATTTTTAATTTATTATTTTTATTTTATTTAGCGTCTCCTTTCTTCCTCAGTTCCACAACCCGTGCCAGCTTGGGCGCACTTATCAGCGAGAGAGCGTGCCATGTATCACATAGTGTCTCCCCACTCCTACACTACATTGGAGACGGCTGAGAAAGCGTAGTGTCTCCCCACTCTTACACTACATTGGGGCCGATTGTAGTCGTGCCCATTATCATTCCTCATCATCACCACCACCACCGCCGCTTCCTTAGAACAAGTGACCGTGTAAAAATAGAGTTTTAATGTGTGCACACGGAAAGATGTATTATAAGAATGCCTTAGCATATAAGTGCGTGTCTATGTAAGTGTGCGTGTGTATTAATAAAATTTATAATTTTTTTATTTAATTGGACGTATCTATGTAAGTGTGCGTGTGTATTAATAAAATTTAATTGAGCGTGTCTATGTAAGTGTGCATGTTTATTAATAAAATTTATAAATTTATAATTTTTTTATTTAATTTTTTATCACCTACCTTTCTCTCCCCACTTCCGCGAAACGTTAAAACGTATACATCAAGCCCGCGCCAGCTTGATCACACTAGGGAGATAGCGTGCCCTGTATGGCGTAGTGTCGACCCACTACATTGGGGGGACTGTAGACGTGCCCGCTATAGGTACCGTTATAGCGTTACACGACATACCGCACTCAAGTGGGTACTTAGAGATAAACAATAGCTGTATGTTTACACAAACAGTATCTGATTACACATTGTTTATACAAACAAACAAGCAATTAGCTACTGTTTACATAAACATTCTTATCGCAAGTGGATCTCAAGTGGATCTCAAGTGCCTTCGGGACAAACGCCCCAGGGGTAACTCACCCGGGCGCATCCTGTAATATGATCCCTAACTGTTTCGCTATACCGGTACATATACTACTCCCCCTGAACGAAAAGTTCCGGCTGGATTTTCGTGTCGCCAACTTTTTCACATACTGCTGGGCACGCAAGAAATCGATACCAGTAATATAATTTTACTTAAAGACATAAACATTCTTGTAATGTTTTTTTCGATCGATCGTTCGTTTTCGTGCATATACGGCCTATGCACCAAAGTTTCACCCGTTGAACGAAAAGTTTCGGTTGGATTTCCTTGTCGCCAATTTATTTACATGCTGGTGGACATGTTTGCAATCGATATCAGTAATATAGTTTGACCTAAAAATATAAACATTTACCGTATGCTTTTTCGATCTATAGTTGATTTTCGTGCATATACGACCTATGCACCACGTTTTTACCCCCTGAACGCAAAGTTCTGGATAGATTTTCGTGTCACCAATTGTTTTACATACTGCTCAGCACGGATGAAATCGATGCCAGTAATATAATTTGATTTAGAAACATAAACATTTACGGTATGATTTTTCGTTCTATCGTTGGTTTTCGTGCATATGCGGCCTATGCACCATGTTTTCACCCCCTGAATGAAAAGTTCCGGTTGGATTTTAGTGTCGCCAATTTTTTTTATAAGACCTCGGTAGCGTTTCAAATCGATAGCAATAATAATATTTGACTTAAAAGCATAAACATTTACCGTATATTTTTCGATATATCGTTCGTATCCGTACCTACACGGCCTATGCACCACCTTTTTACCCCCTGAACGAAAAGTTCCGGTTGGATTTTCGTGTTGCCAACTTTTTTGCATGCTGCTGGGCGCGCAAGAAACCGATACCAGTAATATAATTTTACTTAAAGACATAAACATTCTTGTACTGTTTTTTCGATCGATCGTTCGTTTTCGTGCATATACGGCCTATGCACTAACCTTTCACCCCCTGAACGAAAAGTTCCAGTTGGATTTCCATGTCGCCAATTTATTTACATGCTGGTGGAAACGTTTGCAATCGATACCAGTAATACAGTTTGACCTAAAAATATAAACATTTAACGTATGCTTTTTTGATCTATAGTTGGTTTTCGTGCAAATAAGGCCTGTACACCACGTTTTTACCCCCTGAACGCAAAGTTCTGGTTAGATTTTCGTGTGGCCAATTTTTTTACATTCTGCTGGACACGTAAGAAATCTATTCCAGTAATATAATTTGGCTTAAAAACATAGACATGTACGGTATGATTCTTCGATCTCTCGTTCGTTTTCTTGGATATACGGCCTATTCACCACCAACATCCCCTGAACGAAAACTTCCGGTTGGTTTTTG
The DNA here is from genome assembly GCA_035583055.1 of Torymus tubicola. Lineage (NCBI taxonomy): Eukaryota > Metazoa > Arthropoda > Insecta > Hymenoptera > Torymidae > Torymus > Torymus tubicola. The sequence continues at coordinate 14,663 of JAWWEQ010043792.1, read as the reverse complement.
TGTCGCTAATTTTTATACATGCTGCGGGACACATAGGAAATAAATATGAGTAATTATATTTGACTTGAAAACATAAACATTTACCGTATGCTTTTTCGATCTATAGTTGGTTTTCGTGCAAATACGGCCTATGCACCACGTTTTTACCCCCTGAACGCAAAGTTCTGGATAGATTTTCGTGTCGAAAATTTTTTCACATGCTGCTGGACACGTAGGAAATCGATACTACTAATATAATTTGACTTAGAAACATAAACATTGACGGTATGATTTTTCGATCTACCGTTCGTTTTCGTGCGTATACGTTCTATGCACCACCTATCCACCCCCTGAACGAAAACTTCCGCTCTAACGTGAACGTATTATTGTTGCGTCCGGCTTCTTTGCAGATTATGAATTTACCCTTTTTAGAGATTTTAAAAATAACCAACCTTGACCTCGCAGCAAGTGATAATGTAGTCGCCCTCTTGCCGCCGCAGTGTTATAATATCGATCACCGACATAACGGACATGTTAACTACTTTTGAATAACTTATTATGATAACTGCCGAAGTTCGAGCTTGTTCTCACGAAGAAGGAAGTTGCTCTTGGAGTGGTTTAGATATTTTATTTCAGAGTGAATGGCGCTTTTGTGTATTATGAAAATATCGTCAAATATTTTCATTTACTTTAGAGTATGGTAGCACTATTTAGTAGATTATTTCCTCTATTTGATTGAAATAATTCTATGATTCAATCGGTTTATAAATGAGGCTAAGTGAAAAGGCCAGTTTTTCGCTTAAAAATAGTTATAACGATCCTCATTCGTGTCTTCAAGCCGACATGGATTCTATGAAGTTTCTTCGCACTTGTAACTGATTCATTGGAACACTTGTAGATGATCAAGTTTTACGAAAATTGTACAGGCTTCAACATACGAGTAGCTATGGAAAAACAAATGACGATCTTTTTTTTCTTTTGGGTGTTTTTCTTCCTCTCCTCCATACGTGTTGCGTTATCGCATTGAGTAATATAACCATAGCGCATTATGATCATAATGAATATTTCGAAATGGTCGGTTGTTTTCGTAAACAGCAGAAGTGCTGCTCGTGCGGCTGCAGTTTTCGCGGAGTTTTTTCCGAACCGGTGGTGGTGGATGACCGCGTGATGTGAAAACTGTGGAGATTGGAAGTGGATGTCATAGAGCGTGCTCTGGACGACCCCTGCATCAGCACTCGGGGGATTGGACGCGAAATGAATGTTTCGCACGTACTGGTGCACAAAGTTTTAAGGGAAGAGAAGCTACATCCGTACCACTTTACAAGAGTGCAAAAGCTGCTTTACCGGGATTACCCACCGCGTGTAAATTTTTCCAGAAGAATTCTGGAGAGAATCTACATTGAGCCTCACTTTTTGAGTCGTGTACTTTGAACTGACGAGTGTATATTCAGCCAAGATGGATATTTTAATTTTCATAACTTCCATCATTATGATTATGAAAATCCACACTTGACCTGGGATGGCAATGCACAGTGCCATTTCAAACTAAACGTCTGAGCTGGATTGATCGACAACCAATTGGTAAGTAGAAAAGTAGTCGTATTTTAAAATTTATATTATTGTATAGTTATTTTCATGTTTCTAGCTTGTGGATTGAAAACGTGAAAATGTTAAATTGATCCTTTTATTTTTTTGGCTATTTCATTTATTAATTTTGTAAATATCCACACAATGATTAAATTATAACTAAAATAATTAAATTTCAGTAGATATAATTTTGATTTGCATGAACTTATTTAATAACTAATATTTTTTCATTTTATTTATCGGTATACTATGAAAATAAATTGATAATTTCATTTAATTTAGCTTCTTTACAAGTCTCCAAAATAATATTATATACAGATTTCAATGTTTTATTGCCACTTTCGGTCCAGAACGGTCCTATTTTCTTGCCGGAGAGGCTCAATGGCGAAAATTATCTATATTTAATCAGAGATGAACTGCCCGACATTCTCTTCCTAGATGACGAGGTTGACGATATGCTACTTATTCGCCGGTGAATTGTATTTATGCATGACGGATGCCGTGCCCATTTTGCTGGTAAACATCAAAGTTTTTCAACCTCATAAATTCATATAGCTTTTAAACCGTGCCTAATACAATTCAATAATACGCATTTCATATGCAAGTTTATCTTATTCCAACATCTTGTCTGCTTTACTTTTGCGTGTATGATTATTTCTCATTTTTAATGTCAGCGTTCACCTAAAATTCCAGTAATATAAGATCGTTCAAATATTGTCGTGTTATTTGTGTTACGTATGATACTACTCTATCGAGCGCATGTGTCACTTACGTATGAAGCGTTGCGGTGTTCGTGCCGGTTCGAGCAGATGCCTGAAACGATACAATGAAACACAGCCAGAGTTAAAGTATAATTAATATAGTTTATTCGGATACTTATACGAGAAAGAGTAAGAGAGAGAGAGAGATAGAGATAGAGAGAGAAATATCGTTGCCGCGTTCGCCATGGTGTCTATCGACGTCTCCTCGTAGGTCGCTGGCTTCGTTCGTCGTCTGTCCTCCTGGAAATCGTCACCACTCGTACTTCCTCTCGTATCTCTCCTTTCTCTTTCTTTCTGACTGGGTCTTAATATGATTATCTTTCTTTCTGACCTCTTCTAGATGAATTTCCTCCATATTAATATCCTCGGCCGGGATTCCTGAGTAAGGGATTATTCCTTCTGGATTGTGCATCTCTTCCTCCCTAATCCGACGTGGGATCCTCGTGTCGATGATTCAGTATCTTGTGGATTCGTCGCTGGCTGCTCTGCTCAGTTGAAACAATCGTTGCCATGCGCCTCTGAAATTCATGTTCTACTGGCGCTCAGCACGTAAGTGGTACTTGATTTTGTTTAATGGCATAAAAATAATCTCAAATAAAATCTTCGAAGAAATTAATAAATAATAATAAAAGACAAATTTTTCTAATCAACGGCACCAGGCAAGGAGTACCGTAACCACAACTACGGTGAGGACTGGATGGGGCGAGGCGCTCCAATTTGGAAGTAGCCCGCCAGATCACCTGATCTTAATCCTTGCGATTATTTTTTTTGGGGAGCGGTAAAAGAAAAGGTATACTTCGACAAAGTAAAAATAGTAGAAGATCTCGAGGATCGCATCGTAACAGCCTTTGCGACAATGGAGCAGGAGCATGTTATTCGAGCAACGCAGGCGGTAGCACGAAGGGCTCGTCAGTGCATCGAGGTTAATGGAGGGCAGTCCCAGCACTTAGCGCACTGACTGAATTTAATAGAATAAATTTCTTTTTTAACAAAACGAATGTCTAATTTGAATTCTGGCATCTATTAAGAGAACGAGAGAGCGAGAGAGAGTGATATTTACTATGTAACCCATTACTGCCTGAAATTAAAAAAATCTTTATTCATTTTAAAAAAATTGAGCTTCACGAAATTGATGAAAACACTCCTCTTAGGGTTTTTGAGGTCGCTCTTTCGAATGCCGTTATCAGAATTTAATTTATCGCCAAGAAAATTAAATATGGCGCCTATAACCTAGAATATTCTTAAAAAATTGGTATTTTTTTATTTTCTAAACTAATTATCACAGTAAAAATGCCTCCGAAACCGACTAAAAGCTTTCCCATCAGTGTATAAATGAATCGAACTTTCGAATGGTACCCTTTGGAAGTGAATAATTCAATATGGTGGTTCCAAAATGGAATTATTATTACGGTAATGACCTGCAATGAAAAAAGCATGGCATATCTTTGAATTATGTATTTTTTAGTCGCACAATTTTCATAAAAAATTATACTCTATGGTTTTCGAAGTCGCTGATTACGGATTCGCCATCAGATTTTTAAAATTCAAGATGGCGGATCCAATAAGGCGGACAAAATTCTGGAAAAAACCTTAGATTTTACTGAAAAGGCTTATGCGTGGGCTTTCGATGTCGTTGATTACGAATTTGTCATCAAATTTTCGAAATTTAATATGGTGGATGCAATGTGGCGGATAAAAGAGCGAATAAGCCTTTAGGTTTTCGTAAAAATTAGTATACGGGGTGTCAATAAAGTCCCGGGACGGCTGAATATTTTCTAAAGTACTTCATTTCTGAAAACGCTCAAGATCATTCCTTTAGTAACTTTGAACAAGGAATCCGATGGTGACCATGGATTAGACCTTAAACCTTATTTTCGGATTCCTTGTTCTAAATTACTAAATGAATGACCTTGACCGTTTTCAGAAATGAAGTACTTTAGAAAATATTTAGCCGTCCCGGGACTTTATTGACACCCTATATAAGGGTTGAGTTCACTTACAGTGACAAATTATTCTTGCAAAATATATTATTTATCGTCGACTAGCCATCATCAAGACGTTACCAACTCTCACCACGTGGAGGTTAACGATGTTGAGAGTCTTTTTTTATTATTTTTTATTTTATTTTTTTTATTCAATTTAAAATTTTTTTCTATTTTTCAATTTTATAAATTTTTTTTATAAAACCCCCGTATAAGCCTTTTCAGTAAAATCTAAGGCTTTTTCCAAAATTTTGTCCGCCATATTGGATCCGACATCTTGAATTTCGAAAATCTGATGGCGAATCCGTAATCAGCGACTTCTAAAACCATATAATTTGTTATGAAAATTGAACGACTAAAAAAATACGTAATTCAAAGATATGCCATGCTATTTTCATTGCAGATCATTTCCTTAATAATAACTCCATTTTGGAGCCGCCATTTTGAATTAATCACTTCCAAAGGATACCACTCGAAAGTTCGACTCATTTATACACTGATGGGAAAGCTTTTAGTCGGCTTCGGAGGCACTTTCACTGTGATAATTATCTTACAAAATACAAAAATACAAATTTTTTAAGAATATTTTATGTTATAGACGCCATATTTAATTTTCTTAGCGATAAAATGAAATTCTGAGAACCGCATTCGAAAGAGCAACCTCAAAAACCCTAAGATGAATGTTTTAATCAATTTCGTCAAGCTCGATTTTTTTTGCCGTTGTCATTACAATGAGTAAAAACTTTTTAAATTTCAGGCAGTAATGGATAAATACCGACGGGACGCCGTTCGCGAAGAGCGAAAAGAAGGGAGGGTCGAACAAGCTACGTTAAGGAACGCCCTTACTGCCCTCGAGTGCGACCGAAAAGTGTTTTTTCGCGATTTTTCGTCATTATTTCAACAAAAACCAATGCAATAAGCTAAATATCGTTCATTTTCGAAATGATATAAAAATATCAGAAAATAACCCAGTATTTCGGAAATTTTGTATAATTTTAGTATAGGCTGGCCACAGACTTCTCCACGCAACTGTACATAGGGAAGACCGGGTCTGGTTGGCCGACATTTTGCATTTTATTTCTTTTCCAATTAACTACGAATTCAATCGATAAAGTCAAAGTATATATATAATAGCCCATAAGACTGCGAGACATTTGCGTTCTGTGACGGAGTAATTTCGTTTAGCCGCCGTAATTTTACGACTTGCAAAGCATAATAGTCGCTTTTCGCCGTCAATTGTTTGCGTGAGTACCGTTCCAAGGCCGGTATCACTCGCGTCGGATTGAATCACGAACTGGTGTTCAAACGACGGCCGGTGTTATACCGGCACTGATGCGATTAGCGCTTTAATTTGCGTCAAAGCCGACTACTCCGCTTCACCCCACTCATAAGCAACACCGTGATTGGTTAAGCGAGTAAGCGGCTCTGCGATAGTCGCGAAGTTGGGCAAGAACTTCCGATACCACGACGCCATGCCCAGGAATCTTCTCAACTGTTTAAGATTCTTCGGCGCCAGGTATTCCAAGGTAGGTGCGATTTTGTCGGGGTCAGGCTTAAAGCCGTCTCGGACTAATACTCCGAGAAATTTGACCTCGCTGCGACAAAATTCGCTTTTCTCACGATTAATTGTGAGGCCTGCGTCTAGCCACTTGAGGTGTTCCTCAATCGTTTCCGTGACGATAATAATGTCGTTCTGGTACGAAAACATATGAGCCTCAATTTCCAGACCGATAACACGGTGGGAAAGCTCTTGAAATGGGCTGGCCCACCTACAACACCATATGGCATTCGAGTAAATTCGAAGAGGCCCAACCCTGGAACGATGAAAGCGGTGAGAGCTTGCGCTCCTTTCCGCAACGGAATTTGGTGATACGCACTACTCTGATCAATTGTCGAGATGTAGTATCGCGTCCACATGCGATAGCGGCTATGCACTGGCTTTCGTTATCGCATTCAATTTGCGATAATCGATGCAGAATCGATACGTGCGATTCGCTTTCCATTGTATGACAACTGTGCTCGACCATTCACTAGATGAGCGGACAATAATGCCCGCTTCGAGCATTTCATGCACTTGACGATGCATTTCCTCCTCGAGCTTTTTCGAGACATGATAATACCCCTGTTTGATCGGCCTGGAACTGGTCACTTCGATTTTGTGCTCAGCCCAGCAAGTGCATCCTAGCAGTTGGCCGCTCGCCGGCAACAGTTGGTCGAGTCAGTTTTTGCAACTGTTGCCGTTGGACATCATCAACGTCGGCGAGGCCCACCGAAGCGAGGTCAATCGCACTCGCTTCGTCATGCAATAACGCTGACAAATCTAACGGAATTTGCTCGTCACTTAGCGTTGATTCGCGAGACCAGAGAATTGCGTTGAATTTGCGCATGAAATCGGCGCCGAACCGACAAACTGCGTCTAATTCTTCTACAATTCCGTGCCTAAATAGTGACGTACGGCTGCTACATAAAAAAGCATGTCTACATGGCCAAGGACTGAGACTGTCCGGCCATTTGCAAGACGTGTTCCTACACCCCGGTGCGGAGTAATCTGTTTACCGCACGCGGAGGCAATTTGTAAGTCAATTGGGCCTACGGCGGTGCGTGACGCGCCTGAGTCGTGCAACGTACGTAGCCGCAATCCGCCAATTCCCACGGGTAGATATCACCGTGAGTACTCCGACGGATACGGAGGGCTCGAATTTCCTTCCGAATCTGACGAAGTGATAGCGGCAAGCGCGGATGGCTCATCTTGAGGAGAGGATGTGGAGGACTTCTCTTTTTCCGGAGAGGCGGTAGTGGCCATATCTACTCGCTCCCGCGGCCTTTTACCGAGCACTCCGGGCAAGTTGGCTTGATATACCCTGGCCAGCTACATCCCCAGCACCGTACGTGCTCTTTCAGCCCTGGTGACTTCTTGCGGTTCTAGTCACTGTCAGGAGTTGGGGGCGTATACGTTGCGTCCCCCCTTTCCCACTGATGATGCGTCTTTTCGCTTCTCGGGCGGCCCCCGTCACGTTGCGAAGTTAATTTTACGTTCTCTTGTACGTGCTCTTCCAGCCCTGGTGACTTCTTGCGGTTCTAGTCACTGTCAGGAGTTGGGGGCGTATACGTTGCGTCCCCCCTTTCCCACT
>JAWWEQ010043781.1:5331-17382 GCA_035583055.1 Torymus tubicola | reverse complement strand
TATAGACTTAACTAATAATTTATTGAAATGTATAATTTTAACAGGTGATAAAATAGGAGAAATAATTTTTTTAAATCCCATCACGTTATACTCTGATAAGGAATATCCATTTACTTTTAAAAGGAGACATTTTCCTGTCAAATTAGCTTTTGCTATCCCCGTTGAAAATATCCACCTGGAATACCATCTGGGATTCCACCTGGATATACACCTGGAATACCATCTGGGATTCCACCTGGATATCCACCTGGAATACCATCTGGGATTCCACCTGGATATACACCTGGAATACCATCTGGGATTCCACCTGGATATACACCTGGAATACCATCTGGGATTCTACCTGGATATCCACCTGGAATACCATCTGGGATTCCACCTGAATATCCACCTGGATATCCAGCTGGAATTCCAGCTGTACCTCCTTTTTTTGGACAAACTCCGAGTGGATTACTAGTTGGAATTCCAGGTGGATATCCAGGTGGGTATCCACCTAGAATCCCAGGTATGTATCCAAATGAAATTTCGGCTGGTATATACTACCTAGATATTGTACTGTTACAGTTTTTTTACAAATTTCGAGTGGGTTACTAGCTGGACTTCCAGGTGGATATCCAGGTAGATCTGAGATTCCAGTTGGCTGTATTAAAAATATATTGGTAAATACATATATATAAATTGTGTAAATATTAATTTAAGTTATATTAGTACTTCCTCAACTAGAAAGACTTTGTTCCAAAAACGAGGCACGCCTCGTAGTTCGACATTCCAATGGTATTGTGAAAGGCGTGTGGACGTTGCCATTTGACTTCCTTATCTATCCTTGGCGTTACTTACTTAGTAAGGGGCGTTTGATCTAGCTCGCCGCCTAGCGGATAGCGGCAGAGACTGCCAGCGCCTTAACTCAGCGGAATGGGGGAAACAGCCGAGAAGACGGCTCCGCTCGGTGCTTAAGCGCGCCGCGGCTTTTCGCCTTTCTCAAGATTTGGGACTGTTTACACTGGCGATGTCTGATGCTGTCCGCTAGGCGGCGAGCTAGAGCAAACTCCCCTTACTAAGTAAGTAACGCCAAGGGTAGATAAGGAAGTCAAATGGCATCGTACACACGACTTTCACAATACCATTGGAATGTCGAACTACGAGGCGTGCCTCGTTTTTGGAACAAAGTCTTTCTACTTAAGGAAGTACTAATATAACTTAAATAAATATTTACATAATTCATATATATGTATTTACCAATATATTTTTAATACAACCAACTGGAATCCCAGATCTACCTGGATATCCACCTGGATATCCACCTGGAATTCCAGCTAGTAATCCACTTGGAGTTTGTCCAAAAAAAGGAGGTACAGCTGGAATTCCAGCTGGATATCCAGGTGGATATCCAGGTGGAATCCCAGATGGTATTCCAGGTGGATATTTTCGACGGGGCAGTAAGACAATTGCCAGACAATGATCTAGACTTGAGCCAGACTACGGCAAGACTAGCCCTAGACTATTTTTTTAGATGGGTAGCAAATTAACTTAACGTATCTTACATAAATTCATTATAAATAACTTATGAATTTCCAAACGGAATAAGATTTTATTAATAAATAAAAACTTTGTTAATTTATCTTTATATTTATATGGCTGCTCTGATTCTGATTATTATAACTCATTATCTTGTAGGGTTTGAGTTAGAATTATATTGAAGGCGGCTTGAATTAGAATCATCTTGTAATGAATTTTGAGCCATGCAATTGTTGCAATTACGAGTTAGAATTACATTGAATGCTCGCGTGAGTTAGATTTATATGAATAGGAGCCGTCGTTATAATTGATAAGCTACAATTTTCTTAATACAGATCGAAAGTTTAGTGTCTAAAGAACGTTTCTGTTTAAGATATATCTGCTTTTGTCTAAGAAATTGCGTGAGCCATCTTAAAACACTTAAATTTCTTTAATATACTTATTTGTGAATTATAAGAAAGGATCCCGCATGAAATGAAAAGTACGAAAAATTTGCAAGAAAGGCATGCTAAAAGTTTAGAGCAAGAAAACCGAGACCAAGGCCTCGTAATTCTGATGCGAAAAAATCTCGGGCTAAAATAAGAGAAAACGAAAGCTCTCCTCCTCTTTCGCGCCAAGTCGCGCAGCCATGCATACAACTACACCACTACATACCGACTCCTGCCGCACTCGACACGCGCTTCATCCTCGACGTCGCGCTCTCACGCACAACTTACGTGTATTTTCTCGCGCCTCTCTTCCCCTTACTCTCGATGGCGGCGCGGCCCGGGTTTTATCTCTCTCGGAAAATAGCCGGTTTTATATTTCTCTCCCACCAATGCGGCCACCTGCGACCGCACGTACCACTTACACAGATACTCGACGTTCTTTCCTCTCTTGTAGCGCCCGAAAAAGCTTTTCTATTCTTATGTGTACACAAACACGCGCATTTTTAACGTAACGTTGAGGATCCAAAATTCAAGTTTGTGGACGGACATAGGTATACGCACGCACACTTTTTATTTAAGATAAGTCGCTCGACGGAGTTGCCACTGGAAAGTTCACGTGCACTGTATCTACTCGCGGCACCGGCAACATTTTCGAGGATTCCTTTTAAGGAAACTTTATTTTTCCTCTTTGTCGTATTCTGAGAGAAAGCCAGAGAGAGAGAGAGAAAAGACGAACACGACGTTTTTAAAAGCGTCAACGTTTTTAAGGCCTTAACGTGTACCGTGAAGCCTCCAACGTTGCGAAACAAGCTCCCCTAAGGCGACACTTAGACAGGCTTATTTTGCATTAAAAGTTTGCAGTAAATTTAAGGATGTATTATGATAACTAACGCTACTTTAATGATGGCAAAATATTTAAAAATCTTCAAAAATATTCTACTTATTCCGTTTAATTTCTCGCTCTATTATTCAAAGAAAATTTGTGTTTTAAAATAATTCTGACAATTTAGCTCCTTTTTAACGTGGAGCAGTTTCATATGAAAAATCAACAGTCTCTCTCTTCAGTCGCTCGTTCGCGTAACTTTAGCCGTAAACGCATGCATTGAGCAAACTCCAAGTCCGTTTCGCCCAACTTTCAGTATAATTCAGTCAATTAATTCTCCCATTGCCAAGTTTTTGATGCCCTAGCGAACAGGCGATTCTTTCCCTCTACTCCACACTCTAATACAGGCAGACAGCAAAGACGTTACAAAAGCCTAAGAGGTATAAAGCCGCAAGATCTAACCTCGTCCATAACTTTGTGCGCGCCCGAGCGCTGCTGTGCAAACTTTCCTCGTATTCCGGCCGGCCGTGCTGATTCCTTCCTCGCGAATTTCCTGCCTAGAGTAAGATGGGACTTTTCGAAGGAAGAAAAAGGTAGATCGGTACATGCAACAACTACCTTGGCATAGACTCATTCGCCAGATATTTGTACTTACGGCTTTCAAGATTACAGAGGGAAATGATAAGTCATTGTGGCCGGTTCTCTTACTTTTATTTATTTTTTTTTAAACCGTCCCACGAGGGCATTTCCTATTTCCTCGCAGCAAGAGAACGAAATTGTTGTGCATATGCAAAGAGAGAAGGGCGATTTCGGATGAAAAGTTGCGGTGCGATAACGCGGCATAAATTCTCGATGCGTTTCGGGAAGAGGCTTCTTCCTAGCGTTTGAAAAGTTTTCAGCACGCGTGATCGCTTGCACTAGCTGCGTTATGCTTATTTAGAACGTGAAATATTTCATACGTGAAAGTTTTATACGTGCATCTCTGTGGAGGAACGACGGATGAAAAAATGAATATTATCCAGAAAAGATGAAAAGGGACAAAGTTGGCTGTACTGTTGATCTGTACCGTCACGGTTAAGTAGCAAAATATCAACAATTCAGTAGAATATACTTCAAGATTTACGTAAAATTTTCAATAGAATAGGTCATAAAATGTACGATGATCTTTTGGTAATGTATTTTTTGCCTTCTTTTTATACAAAGTGCACGTATTTATCCATCAGGAGCATTTCAGAGTGAGCAACAGACTGTGATGTACGCGCGAGCTTCAAAGATGCTCCTTTGGACAAGTATTTTCAATTTCCCCTGTAAGTACGCAAGCGTGCACGAAGATTCATGGACGAGGGAGCCATAATATCCGCTCTAAATTTTCAATCTTCCGGAAAAATTGTTCAGAATCTATCGGCTATGCCAAGGGCCACTCCCAAAGCGTAAAAGACGAGCAATGAAAAAAAAAAGAATGGAAGGAATTCGGAATTCATGAAAGGAAGGAAAAAGAATTTACGGGGTAATGAGTCCGAAGAGGGAAAGAGACAACGGGGCGCGATGAAAATCAAAACAGAGAAAGAGGAACAGAGATCACGACGACTGATAGACATTCTTATTGCGCACTTTGTATCTCCAATCGATGCCGCTGACGGTTGCGTATTACTTTCGAGTATTGTGTTCTCTCCTCCCAGCAAAAATATTTTGCAGCGCGCTTTCCAATACAAATCCGTCGTCGTTTTTTTTTTCCTTATGTTTTTTTCATTTTTGCAGAGCGTTGCCTGCGTATTTTTATATAACAAGTTTTCTGTTTGGTTATCCTGATGGTTGGAAACGTTTTATCCTCGACTAATTGCGTTTCATCCTTCCTAGTTTGGCAATTTTCCCGTTGGCAAGATGAGCTTGACTCACTTTGAAGACTAGTATACGTTTAAAGATTAGTTGACAATACGGAAGCTAAAACTATATATGTATATATGAGCCATTGCCGTGCAATGAAATATTTGAATATTCGACATATGGGAATGAAATCACAATAATTAGTGAATAATTAAATGCTATTCTTCCGCAGTGGATCGATCATATCTCATGCTACTGTCACACCGAAATTAAAGTCGATTGTTTGAATATTTCATAACCACGTGAACGTTATCACTTCGATACTCGATTCTAATGACTTTTTACATTAATACTATTGAATATAAATAATACGCAATTAAATCAACAATATTAATTATAGTTATATCGAATTGTGAAAGTAATAGAATAATAGCGTGTCAAAAAGTTATTTAGTTGATTCCCTCAAAAATCAACTTTAGTATTCCCTTTGTCAGAGATGTCACCGTTATTAATGAATTTCAAATATATTTTATACGCTAGAAATACAATTATTTAAGATTCATATGGTCATTTATTCATGAACCTTCGTAATCAGCGAACACAACGCTGCCCCGAGTATATCAATATTGAGAAGATAATTGAAAAATAAATTAGCATATGCTTTATATTACATCGTTCTGAATCTTATATATACCTCCAAATTAAAGTGCCCACAGCTATTTTCGAGTTTTGGCCTAAAGTAACTCAAAACTGTTTCCCTGTACCGCCTTAAATATTCATTATTTGAAAAAATGTACCAATTCTGCTCCAAAGCGCACAATGTATTTTATCCAACATTTTCTCACAGCTGTTCCAACGGGCTGAATGGAAGCGTAGAGGCGTGAAGAAATATGAAAAACGGCAAGATATGAGAGTGAAGAAGAGAAGCTCTGATAAGATTATGCACGTGCGTAGGCGGCATTTCATTAGAGAAAATGCAGAGGTGACTGACAGGCAAGCATATATACGCATGCAGCTCATACCTTCGCTTGACCCCGGCACTAACGGCGATGGCTTCCGTGGAATATTATTATTTACATGGGATTTCCATTCCTATTTTTACCCCTGCGGGAGGCGAAACTCTCTCTCCGTTTGATCCTCTCGACCTTTAAGCTTTTAGGGACAGCTACTCACATATGTGAACATGCCCCCTAGGTAAGATTCTCCTTTACGCGAATACTATATGCATTTATTCGGCAATTATTTGGGCTTGAGAAGGATCAGTGGAAAATATTTATCGTTTTAAGTGGCTTTGACGTTGGTTTTCGAGGACGGAAAATAAATTACGGTTTTTAGTAGAATAAAGCGTCTTTGGCCAGAAGTAGCCGGAGTTGAATATATACGGAGCTGTCTCTATTAAAACTGTGGCTGCGCTCAAGTTCCGTGACCCGTGAGAGATATATTAGTCAAAAGAATATTGTGCGTGTGCATTGTGTGGAATGTTTAAAATGAACGAGTAAAGGTTGTAACGATGACACTGTTCGACTTGAAAAAGGCTGTCCGAGCAAGCAGGAGTCCGCGATCTTCTCTCGACATGATTAAAGGAAAAACGGAAATAATAAATTTCCACTTCTTTATTAATAAAATAAACCCCTCAAGAAATCACTGTCAAAGTAATTATGCGATATTCAACAATCTAAGTAAATTTCATAATACCATGCACTCTTTATCCCTCTCTCTCTCTCTCTCTTTCTCTCTCTCTCTCTCTCTCTCTCTCTCTCTCTCTCTCTGTCTCTCTCTCGCTCGCTCGCTCTCTCTGCACCTAATACCATAAATTCTCGTCGACAAGCAACATCCTCCCCCTGCGTCAGGCTTCAATAACTCACGAAAGGAAAAAAATAACGTATACAAGGAATAATTCAGGCTAGGGCTAATGGAACGAGTTCGATTTCACAGCATCCGTCTTAATCGAAAATCTTCCCCTCTCTCATTCCCTCAAACTCCAACAGCACTTCTGTCTGCGTAAATTTTAATCGGGAGCGATCCCCTTTCCTCCAGCTTCTTTTCCTCCTCTCTCCCTCTCTAGCTCACCGACAAAAGCTCCAGCCTGTCTATTAATAGCCCCCGCGACTCATCCTCGCGACTATTTGGAGTCTTATCTGCTCCCGCCCCCTCTGCTGATTGTCGTTGTCGTCGTCGGGCTCCTCGAGCTCATTCTGCCGGGGCATTATTACCCCGAGATACAATCGATCCTCCCGTGCGTGCGTGCGTGCAGCGCCCCGTATATTTCCACGGGGAATTCCAGGCGGGCGCCGTGCTTTCGCGCCAGCGGATCACTTCTACGTACGCGTTTCTATTATATACCTACCTGCCTTTTCGGGTTAATCCAGCCGGAGTGTGATATCGTGCCACCGAGTGGTTTATGAAGCACCAGGAGGGGGTAGCTAGTGTGTATTATATATGAGAGACGTACAGTAGTGTTATGTCTTATACGCGCCGTCAAATTCTGAAATCCACCGGGCTGTTGTATGTTTTACGATCGTATACTCGCGCTACCACAATATAAGTTTTACCGTTTAATCCACTCCGCGCTGTTTTCATTAACCTCCGACACGCGTCAATTTCATTAACCCGTTCAATATGAGCTCGTTTCGCATCAGCCGCAAACATCGCTCGAGAAATCACACTACCGTTAAAATCAACACTCGCTCGGGAGGCGCCAAGTTCTACGCCCATGCGTAGAGGGAACTTGTAGTTTGAATCGTTGACAAAGTTTTTCCTCAAGCCGCCCCTTAATTCAACTCTCCCTATATATTTGCTGCCATGTCGAAATACAATAATTGACGTAGTATAAGAGTAGTATAATCATTACTAAATGCTCCCAAGTACAATTTGTTACTAATGCGTGCTTTTATAATATAATTTTAGTGATATTCATAAATCGAGCCATTTTACATTTTAGTTTTTTCCAATATTTGAATAAATTCAAGGTTTTTAATAAATTTGACGTATGCATCAATTTGCAATGTAAATGAAAAATTAACACAAAAATTGTATTTCAAAATATTTTACGGTAAAATCAAATGTTTGCTTTGCATAATTTCGCGTTCTTTTTATCTTCGCAAATCAAAATTATTATATAATGCACTTATAAAACTCATTCAACATTGAAAATATTATTTCATCTGATAAAAACACGGTCTTTTACGCGTTTAGAAGTGTTATACATTACTTATAAATCACGATAGCTCGATATCACCGTGTGACAAAGAATTTACGCGCTACACATTTTTGGCCTCCCAAATTATTTACATGCGGGCTTTACATCGCTTTGTTTTTATTCAGCACACGGTGTTTATTTTCGTGCTGCGCACCGAATTCACGTTTTCTCCGAGCAAATAAAGCTACAGCGCGGCACGTATTTCGCTCGCTCTTTCTATCTCTCTCTCCCTCTCTCTCTCTCTCTCTGTTTCTCTCTCTCTTCTTCTCTCCCGCTCTGTCTCTCTCCTCTCTCATTTTCCTCTCTCTTCTTTGTATTTGGATTTGCTAATTGCACACCATGTATGCATTATTAGATCGTTCAAATGTGTATGCACTACTGAGTGAGGCTGGAATGAGTGCGAAAACCGTGAGCGTTCGAATATGGAATTTCGATGTCATTATGATTAGATACAATTATACATAGTACCAGGAAAAGTTCGGGTAATATTCCTGTGACTTCCAAATATAACCAGATAAGTTCACTTTTCGAGTTCCCGAGAAAAATAGGTTTTTACGTTCAAACTTATATATATATAAAATCGGGAAAAACGAGATGAATCACGATACTTGACTAGTCAATTAACACATTCTGATGCGTTGAAAACAAGTAAGAACTCAAAAAATAGGAATTTATCCGGTTATGGCGGGAACTGTGGACTTATCGGTGTATATATATATATATTACATTCGATAGTAACATGAAATGGAACGAACATATAGAACACATGTACAATAAAACAAAATATCTTATTTTTATCTTCTATAAATTGGCCAAAATTATGTCAACGGACACCCTGAGGATGGTACACTACGCACTATTTCACAGTAGTGGAATAATTGTCTGGGAAGGAGCATATTCTACCAGTATAAATCTACTCAAAAGATTACAGATCAGGTTACTTAAAATAGTTAATAAAAATAAATTTATAGTTGATAAAAATCCAATGAACTTAGACCACATTTTTTCATATGAAACACTGGCTTATCATTACGATGAATTACAGTTAATGTATATCAACTCCAATACAACTACCAGAAATAAAAGCTTACAGATCCCTAAAAGACACCTCACCATTAGCAGTAAAAACAGCTTTATAAGAGCTATAATACAATTCTTAGCTTTGACTAAAAATTCAACCGATTCTATTAATTTTTAACAGAGCTACGCTAAAAATTATTTTCTATTCTGATAAAATTTCAATTTAAAATTATTTACCGTATTATCTACTAAATATTAATCCTAATTATAATAAAATTTAAAACTTTTTCCAATTATTTGTAATAGAACTATGTTAATAATTAGTAAAAGTATACTAAATTACTCAAGAGTATGAGTTTGTCCCAGCATAACCAGAGATGCTACTACTTTCATAAGGTATTTCTTTCCGTGTATTTAAGAAATTTGGGTCTATTACAAATGACATTATTTAGAGTTTCCATTTCGTTAGGATTTTTGCGCCACTAATATTTAAAAATCTTTGTAACGAAAGAATAAGTTTTCACAGTAAAGCAATTGTTAAGTACGTTACGTAAAATGCATCCGTTTTACTAAAACAGCGCAAAAAGTATCTCTAATACACTTCTCAAGAACATCCGATTTCTCAGGCCCGTATACTAGTACACATTGTACAATGAGTAAAGTCATGAAACGCATCACATGTGCGCACGTTTACTCTCACCGCAATTGTTGCTAATGAAGCCAGCGGCGACGAGCACAACGATAAATCATAATCTTGTCTGCAGTGCACTTGCGTCGAGCACGCCAGCGGTGGATGTTTTAGGATAAAAAGTCGGCGAGAGACTGCGGCGCGTGCAGCAAAAAGGAAAATGGAAGATGAAGATAAACGCACACTTGGCACCTGGACGCCGGGAGGCTGTGCAAAGTGAGATGAAAAATTATCGTCCTTTGTTTATCACGCAACGATGTAATAAATATTAATTGTTCTTCGCCGCGGAATAATCACGCACGCTTGAGTAATTAACACGGATGTATACTCAGTATATATATCTCCCCCTATATTATATAGTTGTAAGGAAAATTCTGCCAATCAGACCCTCCTCATCCCCCCTCAATGCTCCCCCCTCATTTCCCCTCAATTTCCCGTTATAATCCGTCTAGATCTCTGAGTTTTAAAATTTTCCAATGCCCCCCATTACCCCCCCCCCCCCCCATTATCCCCCCCACGCCCTCCCATCAGTGCCCCTCATTGCCAATCCAAGATGGTCGACCTGAAATGGCCATTCCAAGATGGCTGGTCCAAGATGAACGGTATAAGATGACCCATTCAAGATGGCCGACTTGAGCTGGCAGTTCTAAGATGGCTGAAACCGACTCAAATACGCGAATATCATATTTTCGTTTCGGGTATGTTGAAAAAATAGTACATGTATTACCGAACCAAAATAGGCAAGTTGTTCCCTCCGAAGATGCGTAATAGTATACTATTCTTGAGGTATGATAGACTACTCTATAAAGTACATGCTCAATGGAAAAATGATATTTCTTTGAAAAAATAGAAACACACTAAATTTAACATATTATATTGTAGATTACAATTAAAGTATGATCAAAATTCTAATTGGGGGTTGACGAGCGGAGCGAGTAGGGGGGTACCTTCCCTAGTATATATATATATAATGCTGTATATAGAAACGGTGAAAAGCGCGAGTAAAGAATCGTTCGCAATTATACCAAGCGGCGAAGTACAGATCGCTCAATATATTTTCGCCACGATCAGTTTGTTTACGGACCGAAGCAAATAAATACCCGGGAAAACGTACCCGACACATATACACCACTCTCGAGACAATAGCTGCGAAAAAATAGTGCTGACTTCTTCGCGCATTTAAATTACGCGTAACGAGGTAATTTACGTACAAGAGCATAATATACCGGTAACTGCGCGTACCTGGCTGAAATAAGCAAAGACGCTTTCGCCCATCTCTCTCAGCCCGTATAGAATTTATAAACGCCGGCTCCCGTGGCAATGCAGTGTATGGCGCGAGTGGGGGTGCAGCGATTGTGCGATTACGAACTAAATACGAGATGGCAAATGCAGCGGACAGCGGCTGGTAGAAAGAGAGAAGGGAAAGCTGCACGCGAGCTGACGGAATTAGTTAATGGATAGAGCTAGCTCCTCGTCTGTTTGCTGTTTGGTATTATGTACTTTAGCTAATTCAAAAATAAAAGCCGTTCCAATTATATATCGAGAACGGAGTTTAAAATTAATCTACATATAGTCTGCTTTCTTGCTTCTGTTTAGCAACGTAATACAATATATAGAGATCAAACGAGTAAAATCGAAAATCAATCTAGTGAGTGAAAAGACTGATTTACATTTCTCTCGTGTCCATGAAAAAAATAGTTCCAATTCTGCTCTCCTATTCTCCGATCTTCGCGCTTATTTTTTTCTGCCACCTCTCATGCTATTGACCGCCTACTAGGTATAGATACATACATGTCGTCATCCCGAGTGCAATTTCGACGACTCTCAGTGCCTTAATCGAGGACTTGACGAGATTGCTGTTTTGCTTTCGTTCTTTTATTTTTTTCTTCGTTTCTCCCCCCCCCCCTCTCTCTTTCTCTATATCATCTGATCGTAACGATGCTTTCAGAAGAGTCCGAGCCTGCGAATTTCCCGTTTTTCTCCGTGTAGTACAGCGTGGACTACGCTCTCGATTGATTTCGCGCGAATATCAAGGGATTTGTTTCAATTCCTCGCGGACGACTGACCTTTTTCATTTTCTCTGCTCTCGCACGGCTCTTTTCATCCTCTCTTTTCCGTCGCTTCTCTGCCGAACTCTCACGCATTCCCGTCCAAGTATTGGCAATTCGCTGGCTTAAGAAGAGATTCGATGCGCTTATTAAAATTAAAAATTCATCGGATACCCTTTAAGCTTAATGAAAAAAGTATTAATACCAAAGAAACCTCATGTACAGTTATTATTAAACTGTATGATAAAATGTTGATTTTTCAACTTTAATTAACCCCTTCGTTTATCTCTTCTATTACAGGTGAGTCAAAGAAAGAGTGGAGACCACGTAAGTTCAATTTAAAATTCTCTTCTAAAAACAAAGTCCAGCAGCCAAGGGGCTCGCATAGGCTCGCGTACTCGCCTAATCCATTATTTATAGGCAGAACAAACTTTACTACATTCGCTCCTACCTCCTCCTGCCAACTACCGGGGGGGGGGGGGGGGGGGGGGGGGGGGGGGGGGGGG
>JAWWEQ010043770.1:0-17383 GCA_035583055.1 Torymus tubicola | reverse complement strand
AAATTTGACCGATGTAGAGCCCAAGTAGCGACATGTTCACCAATTCACCCTCCCATAAGAAGTTATCACTTCAAAAATCCTTTAATATTGATAAAATTACATCATTAAATTCGGAATTTTGATTAATTTTTAGCTCAAAAACGAAGCAAAATTTCGAAATATCTTACATAGACTGTTATATACACACACACACACCTACGCCTACACTCACTCTTCGACCCTTCTCGTTTCGCAGTTCAGCGACACAATCACGTGTGCTAAAAGTTAACCAGTGTGCATATGTGTGGGTGTGATACATACGACAGTTTATATCAGTATGCGAAGAACAGTGACATACACGCGGGAGGGTTGTATAGAATTTCCCTCGGGAGATTAGATACGGGGGAAAAGAAAAGAAAAAGTTACAAACACATGCATATATATATACACACACATATATATAGGACTTTGCCATTACTCTGTTTTGGAAGCCACACACGCGCGCTCTCAGTCTCTGTCGCGATTGTGCGTTAATTCGAGTAAAAGTTATGGCTCCTAGGCTACTACTATTACTGCTATACTGCTGTAGCACGCGGATTTGATATTTTGATTGTATTAAAGATAATGATGGTGGAATAATAAAAGCTGGACTCAATGTTGTGCTTGAATTGCTTCTTTATTTCATCACAGCTGATATAAGTTATTACTCGAGGAATGGGCACACACAACGGCTTCTCACTTATCTCACCTACCTACTACGAGGGTTTACATTTATTACTCGCAACTATTTCGGAGCAGTGCTGGATACGAACTAACTCTCACGCGGAATTAGCATATTCGCATCTTCACAGTAGCGCTAGGATCGCAATACGTACGGGCGGGTAACGCGTAGAAAAAGCGATGACTGTGCGCTATAGTCAAATCACACTTAAGCGTGTATACGTATGTGTGTCTATCAGCTCAAGACGAGCACAATAACAACAACTAATGGGGTGAATTATTTGTCAACAGATTGAATTTAATATTTAATGGATATGGTAGACCAGAGAGAGAGAGAGAAAGAGAGAGCAGGCGAGTGATAGTTTGAATCCTTTACTTTTTTGACTATTTATGAAACGATCTCGTATGCGAGCGTTCTTTCGCTAGACCAAAAGCTGCGCGTAACTCGTGCCAGTAGTGTGTGTGTACATGGCTATTAATAACTGTCGGTTGGGCGGATTATCGATTTTGAATTTATTTATGATGTGCGCGTGCATTATTTAATCTGTGGTATCGTTAACTGATAGGCTTATGCGTTGTGTATATTCTAGCGGTATTAAAGTTTTTGGGGGATCTTTCGACTATAGGAAATCACGGTTTTCGTGGACGATGGTTTAGTGAAATTGATTTTTTCTTTTTATTATTTTTGAGGATTTCTTAATCCTTTAAGGAGTATATGGTTGAGAGGTACAATATGTATGCATATGCGATTTTTAACGTATACCTTTTCATTAATTCAATCCATTATATGACCACCTGCACTTACGTTTCTCGGTAAACAGTTTTATTGGTATATTCATTTGATTAACGTTCAATCATTGATTGACATTAAATGGATATGAGAATTCCGTGAATCCTGCATTATAGATCATCGTAAATAGCCATTGTTTGTTATATTCGAATTACATCAACGTATTTTCTCAGCTCGCAATTCAATTAACAAATGATAGACCATCGAAAACCCCCTCAATCTATCGCACCTAATGATTGAAAGCCAAGCGTCGTCTCTAAATCGACTGGAATAAGTGGCAATTTGATAGCCATATATCAGTCGTGAGTTCGTTTATGTATATTTGCCATATATATATATATGTATATATACACACGCACATACATACACACATACCCAGTAGTAGGTGTAAGACGTTTTAACACACGACTGTATCAATTTTTTTCCAACCCACTAAACATGTATGTGTTGTGAACTCTGTATATATATCGGTGGCGCTGTGGGGATATAACGCCTTCGCGGTTCACTGCGGTTTACTTACGCACATAAGCGATGTTTTAAAATTCCGCCGGTCGGTATATAAGTACGTTGAGTCAATTCTATCTGTAATATTTTCCACGGTACGATGAGGTTTTTATCACACACGTTGCTTTTTCTAAATATTTTAATGCATAACAATAGTTTTGTATTCGCATCTAGACTATGAACGTGTATTTTATATTCCTTGTCTTTATTTCTTTTTTTTTTGGCATTTTCAATAAAGACTGGATTAAAAGTTAACGTATATATCGGTTTATCTTATTTATATAAATTCAAGATATAATCTTCTTTGGACGGCTTTGCAAACTTTTATGATATAATATCGCAATAAAGAGAAATGGTTGAAAAGTTTTAAAACTGAAATATAAATGATAAAGTAAAAATAATCATATAATGTAAAATAATGGTCTCTCCCTCCTTATATAAAGTCTTATTTACATTAATACATAAATCATTTCCTTTCTCTCTCTTACACATACACACACCAACCTATACACACATAATATTCTCAAGATACAGCTACGCGTACGTAGAATACCCTTCGGTAGAGAGAGAGAGGGAGAGAGTTGAACCTGCACGTGCACGGCCGTATGCGTGCACACACAGGCTTTATATGCGTCCGTATGGGTACCGGATGTCGAAGGTGTATATATATATGTATATAGTTGGCTCATATGAAAGGGGGCAGCTAGCTAGGGAAGGCTAACTAGGAAACCGTCGTCACAGCCGCTCGGCGACGATGCCCGGTTATTGAATTATTAATTAAGCCGGTTAATTAACAATAGGTCATAGGGTTCCTCTCTCTCTCACTCTCTCTCTCTCTCTCTCTGCTCCGGTCCGTTCAGCACAGCTTGGTAGGTCGACGTTTCGCGTGCGCATACGAGTACAGCAGCAGGCTACTCATTTGGTACAGGTATACATATCCGTCATATCGACGATATGCTCGTGCACAGGGTGGCCAGCAATTGCACGTAGATATATATACGGGCCGGACCTGATTGCACTACATTACAGTGCCTCTCTCTCTCTCTCTCTCTCTCTCTCTCTCTAACGAATAGCACAGTCGAAAGAAAGAGAGGAAGAGTTAGAATTAGAAGGAGAGCATGTAATCGATCTCGAGCTGCGCACTACACACAGGCAATTCTAATGTGACGAAATTTCAAAGTTCGACCGATATTAATAACGCGGCGGGGAGGGGGCGTAAGGCACACCTACGGGGAAACCATTATTATGCTGGAATCGCGTCTAATGGGATCTCCTTTATTTTATAATCGTCGGCCGCTATACGAGTGATTGTACTGTGAGTATAGCGAAAGCTCTAAGTAATTGCTCTATTCGAGCGAGTGAGCTAGCTGGGGATGTAATAATGTTGCTACCGCGCGCGCACTTGGCGGTCTATTTTACAGTGCAGTGAAGCTGAGTAAGTCTATACTATAGCTGCTACCAAAGCTTTCAGTTACAAGCGGTGCGCAGTGGTTCGTGGCATGATGTAATGCGATGATGAGAGTGAAGTTTGGATATTGGTGTGAACGTTTTGTACGTGGCTGTGTATAGAAATCGAGAGAGAGAGGTGGGATGTGGTTTATAGGAAAACGTCACTTAAACAGTTCGTTTGTGCGGGAATTACATCCACGTAGTAATGGCACGTTTCTCAATAGATTCTATTAAGCTGAATCGTCAAAGGCAATTGACATCGTGTCAGGTTATGTGTATGATCGGTTCGCCTGAACTTGTAATGGCCATTTTGAGAGAAAGAGGGACCAGACTCTAGATAAAAAACCGCTGCCAATTCATTGGCACTTAGCTTCCTCAAACTTATTTATGGATTTCTTTTATTAAATTGAAATTCATCAAATAAATTTTTCACGAAAAAAATTAGAAATACTTTACTGGAAAATTTTAACTGGCAATAGTTTCATGGCTATTCATTACTATTTCATTTGTAATTTATTTTTTTGTGATTTTAATTCTTGTATAAGTGTTTACAATGGAAAACAATCGCTTTTTTAATTTCGAATTTTGTCTAAAGAACCCGGCTGAGAGCTATACATAATCTACCTCTACAATGAATTTTGAAGCGAATAAGAAAATTGATAGCTAAAAAATTTTTCTTTGTAGAAAATATAAATATTTTAATTCTTTTTCAAATGCTACCCATCCCATTCAGATACATAGAGCCATTCTCGAGAAATGAATTTTAAAAAAATGTCTAGAAAAATTTTAATCTCAAATATCTCTGTTTATGAACCAATCATTTTATCCAGAGAACTCGGCTGAGAACTGACAATAATCTACCTCTACAATGAATTTTGAAACGAATGATACAATTTTACTCTCGTAATGGTTGATCATACAAAACTCATTTTTGTTCATTTTTCAATTTTTACGTTTTTGTTGATAACAAAAGATCCGTGATAGCTAGAAAATTATTTTTTGTTTAGAAAATATAGGTAATTAAATTTTCTTTCGAATGCTATACATTCCATTCAGATATATAGAGCCGATCTCGAGAAATTACGATTTAAAAAAAAGTGAAAAAAATTTTAACCTCAAATCCTTTTGCCCAAAGAACTGTTTCGATTGGTATACGAAATCTACCCCTAGAAAGAATTCTAAAGTGATAAAGCCAATTTTACTTTAGTTATGCAACGACAAAAAAATCACTTTTTTTATAAATTATTTTTTTCTCCAAAAATAATGAATAAAAATATCTAAAAGTATCGTAGTTACCTAACTAGTCAAGCGAGAAATATCTTACATACGACTATCGTGGTATTAGAAAAAACAAATTATATTTTAAAAAATAAGGAAATTGTTAACTTGTTTCGTCTTTGATAATACTCATTATATCTTTGCATAATATAGTCGGCCGTGACAGCAATTTTTTGAGCCTATATAATTCGTACGAAGTGCATCCTAACCTTTTTTGCTGTATTCAATTTTGTTATAACTAATGTTACAGGCTCTTAACTAACAATTTCAAATCATCAAAATGTTCTCTAAAATATCAACTAATATCTTGCACAAATTTCATCGACTTTTGAACGGTCAACTTTGCAAATATTCAATTTTCCCATAAGACTCAATCTTAACCGTGTATAAATTAAAACGTTTATAACTTTTCTCATAGACACTAAAGCCTCAGCAAATTTTAATAGAATCAGTTTTAAAATAAAGTCAATCAGTGTACCAAATTTCGTTAAATTTCGAACAGTAATTCTATTTACTGCATTACTACCTTAATATCTTTTTTTAATTTTGGAATATAACTTATTTACAAAAAATTACGTTTTCATCAATAACTTATGACGAAATATAGCTCTCGACTCTTTTTTTTTAAATTGTAGAGAATTATATCCTACGCATAGAGAATTCATAATATATAAACAATAATTTCTCTAAATATTAAAAAAAATCGAAAATAAAAATTTTTAAAATTAAAAAATGGCTATAAAAATAAAAATAAATTAATTTTACAAAAATAGAATATTGACCCCAACTGTGGAAGCAAAATCTAAAGGAATGATCACTCTCTCGTTAAAATCGGTCGAGTAGATCATGAAATATCAGTGTATACGAACACACACACACACACACGCACGCACGCACGCACACACACACACACATTTTCTAAAAATAGTGTATTTCGATTCCAAATTTGCTAAATAACATCCCTAACACATCTAAAAATAGTGTATTTCGATTCCAAATTTGCTAAATAACATCCCTAACACATTATCTCAGCAACTTTTTTTTTACTATCATAAAGCTTTCTCTAGGCGGAAGCAAAATATTTCACGTAATAATGTATGAAAATATGTAAAAATATATGATTTGAGCTCTGTAGTTAAATATAATGTATAATTGTTTTAATTTTATGTGATTTCGTAATGAAAGCCTAAAACATGTATATATGTTATTGAATTTAATTTCCAATTTTATAACATTTTGGATGATGCACAGAAAATTTATAATTAATTTAATCGTTTTGCATTAGTTAAATGAACTGATATAGGAAAAAAGTTATTAGAGCATTATGAAACAAGTCAATAAAAATATCTTGTTTATAGAGGAAACAACATCACATATGTAAAATATAGTTTCTACTACGTTTTAAAATTAAACGCTGATTGAGAAAAAGATTGATAGCTCTATTTGTTTTATAATTTTTTCAATATATTGGAATGCTAATTATATCAAAACAAAGAAAAGATTCTACTTTTCATGGAGATCGTTGTAAGTAAAATAAATTTTTTATTCTCTTATGAAATCAACTGTAAGAATAGTAGAATTATTTTTTTTTCGTACGCTTATGTCACGAGAAAAGATTATCAGTACCATTACTGTTTGAATATTTTTAAGAAACCGTTAAATATTTTATTTAGTATCTTTCAAATACTCATGCATCTCACGATTCTAATAAAACCAATCGAGATACAAAACCATATATACACATTTGCCAGTTCCATATCACCAACAGCACTTTATAACCATTTATCTTACGTTATATTATATCAAAATTCCCTATACACTACACCACAAATAATCCAATACCAATCTTGTCGCTAAAACACACGTCCCTGACAATCCACCGGCAATCCAATTGCAAATTGTCCGGAAATATTTCATACAATACCGTTAACCCGCATCATCAACTGACCGACCGTCCGCTGCCACCACTGTTGCCCATTATAACCTTCCCCGCTATACAATTTGTGCTAAGCGTCAATCAATAGCTATATAGTCACCGTGGCGACAGTGTCCAGCAAACTGTAACCGACGCCTAGAACTTGGAAACAACACATCGAACTGTAGCCCGCGGGAGATCTGCCGACATTGCCGAAATTGGTCAAACCAACTCGACACTCTCGAGTAAACCTTTCTTCGAGCGCACTTCATATAATGCTGGTATATATACACAGGACGAAGTTGCAATTCGCCTTTGGCTATTTCCATTAATACGTATATAGGCTTGCGTGTATTGTGCCAGAGGGCCAGATGATTTAATTAGTATTAAATTAAGCTACGTAATGTGTATAGGATGTGTGTGTGTGTGTGTGTGTGTGTGAAGTTATGTGAAGGTGATATGAATTTAGACGGAAGAGATTGAAGAGATGAAAATAAAGAGAGTTTGAATTCGGCATAGTTGTGAAAGTAATATGGTGAAAGGAGTATGGCGGAGAGATTCTTTATTTGAAGTGGGCATGATGTGTAATACGATGTAAAACGAGCAGGAGCAGGAGGATAAGAACGGCAGTGGTAAATTGAATTTCCTTCATCTCCGAAACAAAATCACATGGTATGTTGGTAGACTGGCAACATAAAGATATATATAGAAGAGAAGAATACAGCCGCTATACCATCGCACTCGCATTATGTAAATAACGAAATTGAAATATTGTCGCATATATAGTGCGCACGAATAAGCTACATTATGTGGAAAAAGAATTTCCGCGAATTGTAACAATGCGTTAAAAGTGTACTGCGTAAATGAAAATTCTTTTTTTTTTTCGTATTTTTCTGTTTTTTTTTTTTGAGCAGACTATTCTATCATATTTTTTATTTGACAAATATATATTTATATGTAGACAGAAGCGCATGTAACGAGAACAGCGGATATATATGTGTATACAAGTAACGTACGTACGCGAGTACTCGGTGGTGGTGGTGCTTGTGTATAAATATATACGTATATCATTTTTCATCTTTTGCAGAAGCCTGCATTGTTTACGTTACAATGTAGAAATATGGTATACGAGTGTGTGTGTGTGTGCGTGTGTGTAAAGAGTAGAGAGAAAAGAGTTTAAGTTAAGCCGGATCCCGACATTTTATATACATGGCCACAAATTCACGCAAAGGTTTTTCGTTTATATAATATACACTCGTTCGTACTGAAAAAATAGAGTGTAGTATTAAACATGGCGGAGTAGCAGTAGTAGTGGCAGTAATATACATTGTTCATCGTCACTGTCCGTACGCGAGATAATATGTCTTTTTACGGAAAAATAAAACAAAATCAACTGTATATTAGTGGAGTAATAATTCTGTTTTTTCGAAAATGGAAATTCCGAGGGGCTACTCACAGTGGAAATCACTTGAGCAGGGTAGGTTGAAATCCATTTCATAAATGTGAAATCACTGAAATTACTATGAATCACTAATCACATTATGTGCAAAAAACAAAACTTTCTTTACTAGCCCCTGTAACCTTTGAATCGTAAATTCATTTCGATTTTCGACAAACGATATTCTAGGCGTTCTATAGACATTGCTTGCAAAAGGGCAGAATATTCGTTGCACATGTTGGTCTTTTTTTTTATATATACACAAAAGTAAAAGAAAAAGTTAGAAATCTGTATACTTTCGTCTTTTTATCTGCATACATTAATGTAATAAATTGGCTCTTAAGCCATTTTCGTTACTTTAAAGTGACATAAACGAACCCAAAAGTATTCATTTTGCCAAAAAATGTTGCAAAGTCTCAATAGGTGACTATTATTTGTTTAAAATGTTTAAAAAATATAAATACTATGTACGACAAATAACTGCGAGTAGAGCGTACTAGCAGATATTTGTTTTACTACCTGCGGCTTACGGATTTGTTAAAACTTTTGGGTATGTTTCAGGATCTCAAAATATAAATTATTCAGTTTACATTGATCCTCTATAGTATATAACATACACATAATAAAAGTAAAAAAATCATCATTCCATAACTTTCATTTTAATTATAAAATAGTAGTTTCCGATACAGGGGACGTAATGGGATACTTCAACAATTTGTCACACTGGGCTCGACGTTTAATTGACTTTGCGTGTATTACTGGATTCTGAGAAAAGCGAATGAAAGCTCGGGTATTCGAATTTTATCAAGTCTACTTAATGTTTGATTAACTTTGTTGGTAATTGATATTACTGAGTTCCTGAAGAAGCAAAAGAAATATTAAATTTTCTTCTTTTGTCGAGTGTATTTGATTATCTTTGTTGGTAATTGACAATGACGAATTCTTGGATAAGCAAAGGAAAGATAAAATTTTCTTATTTTATCAAGTGCACTCAATATTTGATTGACTTTGTTGGTAATTGATAATAACGAATTCCCGGACAAGCAAAGGAAAGCTCGAATTGTCTATACTCTTGAAGGAGTTTCACATACATATAAGAAAGAGATATTAACGGTCTTAAATATAAAAATATTTCTGAAAAAATTGTTGAGAAGCAGAAACATTTTGAATCATTTTTTCTTCTATATCTTTAATTGTTAATATGTTCTCGAGGAATCAATATTGTCGTACAAACCAAAGATAAAATTGAAGCGCTTTTCGCTTACTTTTATAATTATTTCTGTTTGTTTTAGTAAGGTATTTGCAGAGTAATCACAGAGTGAAAAAATATTGTCCACTTTATTTATTTACTATGAAGTGTTAGAATAGGATGTTATATAAATTTAAAGTGTAACTAAAAAAAGTAAAAATTTTATATAGAAACAATTTAAATTGATTTCATTGTGATTCTTGAAATCATTTAAATCGTCACGAAATCGATTCACTTTTGCAATTACTCCCACACCAGTTTCTCAAGTAAGTAGCCCCTCGGGAAATTCTACTTTTTGAGAATGAAGATTCTACCGATATTTTTAAAAGTAAAAAGAACTTGCTTATTCAGAATCAAATCAACTGTCAGCAATGTGGAATTTATTATTTTTTTCCACAATTCATTATGAATTTGCGGAAAAATAGAGACACTGAACAGACAAGTGTTTTTTTAATCTCCACAACCGACTCGTGATGTATAGAATATGTTTGAGCCTTTTTAGAGCACATACCACACACATATGCGCGAATTATATTTAATAAACCTAAACCAACGTAATATCTACATAGCAAGAAATTCGCGTATAGAAAATTCGCATTAAAGTTGGCCGAAAATTCTCTCGTCTCTTTCAGTGAATATATTAGACATGTGTAGCTTGGCACACGATACATGTAATGCGTATATATATATCTGAAAAAAAGATATGAATTATATATATATACACACATGTATGCTGCACAGAAGAGAGGAAAAGAGAAGGAGAGAGGAAGAGGCTTGCACATAGCAATCAAGCGACTGCATAATATAATTTCGGAACATCGCGCTGAATTCGTGCGCGATATGTATACAGCGTGTACTACATGAACTCTGCCTAGACAAAGAGAGGGTGGGGAGTGGGAGAGGAACGAAGTAGACTCTATACACATACATATTGATGTACGAGCTCTCGCGAGTGCAAGTATTCCGCAACAGGTATGTTTATCCCAAAAACAACACTGTCATCGCCGTCGTCGCCACCGTCGCTGCAGCCACTGCAAGTGTATATGTATATATATATATATATGTATATACACACGCTTGCTCGAAACTTTTAGCAGGAAAAGTTTTGCGCGCGCGCGATCTATGCGGCAGCGAGTGCGGGCAATGAGATGAAACGAGGTAACATCAGTTTTATCGAGAGACTCACGCTAATATATGTGTGTATATATTTTCTGTAAAATGAAACGGTAAAAAAAACAGGTTTACTTAAAACTTTGTGAGCACGTTCTATTTTGCGAATCGAATGATGCGGTGATCTAATTTTTACAGATTTTTTTAAGTTATTGTTTTCGAACTGTTTCATGTTAACGTTGACAATTTTGGTATTTTTTCACATTCTTTGTGGACTGTGATTAATTTATATAACTCCTCAACAAAGCATGTTTTACGATAAACATAGAAATAGTGTCTTGTTTTGTAAAATTTTTTCAATTTTCCAATAAAAAGAAGAAACATTAAAGGGTCGAAAATCATATGATTTCCAGGATAGAATAAAACATATTTTAAAAAAAGCTTATATACACAGGTCTCAAAAACAAAGTATATTTGCACCAAGAAAAAGAAAACAACCACAGAGAAAGCGAGAAAAAGAAAGATAGAGAGAGAGAGAGAGAGAGAAGGAGAGAGAGACAGAGAGAGAGAGGGGGGCAGTGGCAGTTAAGAGAGTCGCGCTTTGTTGTCGCGTGCATATAGAGAACCGAAAATCGCTACGCAGTACTTCTTTTTTTGTATATATATACCTCAACTTGTATTTTTTCGCTGTACCTTATATATACCACCGAAAAACAGCATTGCGTGCACGCATACACGTGGAATTTGTCTGTGGATCAGTCGCTCGGAAAAAAGTCTCGGTTACCATTGTTTACCATTAGTTTTGTTTTTATGTTTTTCTCGTGTATGAGAGTGATAGTGGGTAACAACGATGACATGTATATCTCCATATAAATAAAAAAGCGGTTTTCGCTAGGTAAACTTTGACATTACATGCACACTCCATGGAATTAATTCTTTTTCCGGATGGTTTTTTTTTTTAAAGAAGTAGTTTGCTCGGCCGCGTGTAAGCAAATATTTGCGCTCATATAAGTATGAGCATACTCTACGCACGATGTATGCGCGTGTGTAAAATAATAATAAAAAAATTACCAGAAACTAATTCCGAGCACAGTCCTATACTTTTCCATATATTCATTTGAACGCTTGGAGAATAAGATCTCGTCAGTGTTACTCATTTTTTCCCAAGTGCGTGTTTCTCCCATAAGAATAGCATTGTGTTTCGTATACATTAGAATATGTAAAACAGCCATTTTACTTATACTCCTAAGGTTCTAAAAGCTTTATATTGTAAATAAAAGTAATGCGCCTGCTTTCGCACATTAATATAGTATGACAACTTATGATTACACCAACAATAGAGTTAAACCAAGCGGTATTATAGTTGTGCTAGAGTTAAATCTGTATTTTTTAAATTGATTACGTTTTAAGAATTAATTTTTTAATTGCTGCCATTTGAAGAATTTTTGAGGCACACATACGGGACAGTGTTTAAAAGGTCTGTTTTGATAAAAACTAACAATCAATATTACTATCTAACATTTTAGAAAAACGGCAAATTCTTTGGAACGTTAACTTTGTCATAATTTCAAATTTTGAAAAATTCGGTGCCCATATTCTAAACGTTATTGTGTCCACATAAAAAGTGGCACATCGATGAAAAAATTGTGAATATTTTAGTATAGTAACATCTTACCGATGCCCTTTATTTCAGAGTTTAGGGAGGGTAATTCGCGTTATTTAAGGTGATTCTATCGTTACTTTGAAGTCAAGTCGTATGAAGTAGCGGGTGACATATACATGCAGCGCATATATCGTAAACAAAATTTATTCAGACGTCTTAGTTATAAAAGTTTCTTCTTGGTGCATTATAGCACCCAAGCAAGTAAGCAACGAAGCAACTGCACGTCGAGGTTATATAGTCTTATTAAAAGGTCCCCAATTTACTATAGCAGATACAAGTTTATTAACTAAAGTGCGAGGCGGGTGAAACGGAATGTACCAATGGCGCGTCTTGATGAATTTGACCTCAGAAGCGAATAGACCCTGCTACAATAATATTATATAATAATGTTGAATCGTGTTTTTTTCATTTCTTATCTCATGTTAGTTATTCTCGCTCTTTCCATTCTTAATATAAAAAGCTCATAAAAATTTAGGCTGAGAGAAAGAGAGAGAGAGAGAGAGAGAGAGAGAAAGAGAGAGAGACCAGTTACACGCAATATCACGAACATTGCCATGAGTTCCCTTTATAAGCCTACTAAATCCAATGGGTTAAATAAGTAAAAGCCATAGTGATTCCTCTCTCCCTATCACTTTCATATACATATACTCCTCAATATGAATCACACTTTTACATATTTTAATATCAGTCGTAAAACTCCTCTTCCCCTACTGCCTATATCCCCTTACAGCTTCGCACTCGTAATAATTCAACTTTCGAATGTGCTCGTGAGTATATGGTATAGCAGTGAGCGTCAACAGGCTCCTATATCTATACACATAATATATCCCTATAACCCTCCATCTCCATATTCGTAACGTAAAAATAATTACGTATCAAGCACTTCATAAAACCTACTACGAGGCTGATAGAGGTATATGTATATAGGAAGGAAGGAAGAAAAAAAATTCTCCCCTCTGTGCATATTATCGTCGATGTACACGAGCGCACGCCCATTTCAAAGCTCCTCGAAAAAAAAAATACCCATAAAGTCAACGCGCCAGCCGGCCGTATAAGTCTTCTTTCTCTCTCTCTCTCTCTCTCTCTCTCTCTCTCTCTCTCTCTCTACTTTCCCTCTCTCTTTGTCTGCGTTCTCATAAAAAACTTGGAATTATCTCGGCACTTCTTCGCTCGAGATAAAAAAAAACGAGATCACTCTCTTTCACTGAGAGAAAGAGGAAAAGATATCATGTACAAGGAGACGACGACTAAATCAGCGTTACACGCGTGCTTACACACGCACACACACACACACACACACACACACGCACGCTGCACACATATACACACGTAGCGTATGTATTGAATTGTCTTATATATATATATATATATATATATATAAAGTTCTAGCGGTGGGCGCTAGAAGAGGGGGAAGAGGACGAATTTAAGCGCATAAGCAGGTCGCTGATAGGACTGGTAGCACTTGTCGCTCTGATGCGCGTGGCTTGGTACATGTATGTATACACACACACACACCCACACACACACCCACACACACACACATACACACACACACACCCACATACACACAAACCCACACACACCCACACACACACCCACATACACACACACACCCACACACACCCACACACATACACCCACATACACCCACATACACACACACACACGTATACACACCGACTACGACAGCAGCAGAAACAGCAGGAGCAACGTGAAAAGAGCTGCCGCTGCCGACGGTATAGAGAGAAATACGATCTCGAGAGCGCCAGCAGTCCATTAGTGGCCTAACGCTCGCTACAGGACTTTTCAGTTTACGCGTACATCAAGGGAGGAAACGAGCACGCGCGCGCGCATGCTAGCAGGGTTGGTTGGGAGTGCTGCTACGGCCTGCACCCTACCATCACACTATGTGTACGAGCAGCAAGGCAAGAGGATGAGCAGCATGCGAAGAGGAAGGAAGAATAAATCGATAAAGACAAAGCAAGATAAAGTGAATAAGGAATCGGTGAGAGATAGCGAACAGTGAGGATAATAGAGGTGCGCGTGGTATAGGAGGAAACGGGAAGTAAGTCGGAAGAGGTGGAGCAGCACACAAGTAGAAGGGAGTTTAAGAGAGAAAAAGAGAGTTTCGATATTTCCAAGGGGTGCTGTTTTGTTGTACACACACATATATATATATATATATGGTTCTTTTTCTTCAAGGGGTAGAAAAGGAGAAGGAGGTATAGTTTTGAAGAGGAAGGAGAAGAGGGGTTTTGACTCTTGGCGAGGTGGAAGATTTTTCTGTGATTCCGGAAGGAGGGTAGATCGTGATGAGAGATATACAGCCCGGAATGTAATGCAGTTTTGCGAAAGGCTATCGGGAATGGGGTGGGGGGCTTTGAAAAATGTGGGTTGAGGGATAAATGTTGGAGGATGGAGAATTAGTGTGGATGAATGGGTAGTGTGGATTAGAGATATGGAATTGTATTTTTTTTTCTTTAATAATGGAGTGGTAGAATGAAGTTCTGGAGTTTATATTTTCTAGTAATTGATAGGGTAGATAGTGGTTCAAGATTCTCATTATCGTTCGTGCTTTTGTCAAACGTAAATATAACAGATCAGGTCGAAGGAAGTGAAACGGTGTACAACAAGTTGTAAGAGATGAAGATTGTGATGCGTTTTACGCAACGATAAGAATTGAAAGGCAATAACGAATTTTTTATTCTGTTCTTAAGCAAATTACGTAAAAAATAATAATGTTATAATTCTGCAAAACTATTGTGAACAGAATGTTGTAATTATGCTTCGTTGAAGCCACGAATGTACCATTGAAAAATATCTCTTTCAAACAGATGCCGAAGATATTTTAATTTAAAGCTTTGTTTTAAAATATCATTTTCATTTGGTTCTTCATGTACCTCGCAGTTATCGAACATTTCCCATTATTGCGTGTGAATCAAATTAATAACACTCAGTTTCGAAAGTGTTCTATGAATATCAGTAAAACACAAAACAAATTGCAAGGGTCGCGTTTATACGCTCTTGTGACGAAACTTTTAACGAGGTGAATTTTTTTGACGCGTATAATTAATATTGGCACTCGTGTGCCTGCGATTTGGTTTGACAGATGGAATAAAAATTGTTAATAAAAAGGAAGAAGCGAGAATATGAGAATATACATTTCTGGTGTATGAACTAACCCCGAATTAATTTCGATAAAAAAATGTGTATGACGTACGAGCTTTCACACGTCAACCAAGAGTTTTACAAGTGTTAAAACATCAAGGTAAGTATTTTAAAATTATAAAATTGTGTCCTTTTTATTAGATCTCAAGAAATACGATAGTCAATATTAAACATATCTTTACCGTTTAACATTCCCATCAGAGAAGGATGGCGTTAACCAAATTTGTCAATAGTTCATGATTATATGTAAGTTCTGTTAATTTAACATAATAAAATAATCTCGGATATTTAAATAAAAAACTTCAAAACCTGTGTTTCAAAATTTCACAAAAACGAATGTAATAATATACTATTATTTCTATCTGACTTCCATGGCGGGTACTTCGTCGTGCACGCTGTGTGTTTTCAATCACTTCAAAAGAAAACCTTCACTTTATTCTCCTTAACTTTTAATATGGCTTTATTTATTCATACAATTCATTATACCGGGGATGCAAATCACGGATGTTCTTGGCATAATAACTATCAATGAAATTCTTACGGAATTTGAAGCTATTAATACTTTAATTGCTCTCTTGAAAGAACCTTGTGTTCACCTTTTTGCATCCGATTACGAGAAGAATAACTTGCTTCTCGTGCATTATTCAAGTAATTGTTGTAAGCTTAGTAAAAATACGTTATCACGCTGTATAGGAACGTGCTTAAGTGCAAATTAAAATAACGAGGTGATTTATTGCATTATGAATATTTAACTTTACATATTACATATTTTCTTTTTATAATATTAAATTAGAATACATATAGAAAAGTTAATAGTTCATAATTAAAAAAATCTAAAATAATTAATTTAGCATCAATGAAACTTCATTGTTTATAGGTTCCGCAACATTTTTAAAATTATAATATATAGGTATACATTTTCTTTTTGTAAATTAATTATTCCAGAATTTTTTAAAGGTGGATTTCTAGATAGTTATTATATTAACTAAATGAATAAAAAAAGCTTCTGTACATTTAAATTAAACACATTATTAAAACATTAATTCATTTAAATAATTCTTTTTTTCTTTGATTATCGTAAATATATTTAGACATTATTTTACTAATTCTTCAGAATTTGAGAATACATTGTTTATGCATTTCTTATTCTTACATTATAAAATTTTAAAAGATTCAATTTGTACAATGGGCTTTATTAACGCAGCCTATCACTCGCTCTCACCCAATTAACCGACAGCTTTGAATGGCTCACACTTAATAAAATAATCTTGAAGCCTCTCCAAACAGATATTTTTTTGTGTCTGAATATAAAAATTCTCTATGTTACAGCAAGAAATAAAATGATATCGTATATATAATAACACTAAGTTTATTTGATTTTTGTTTCACTTATACAAATCTATATAAATTGGGTCCCATTTATCTTCGCTAACAAAGAAAACTTTACTACAATTTGGTTAAACAAAAATTTCCAAGAAATTCAATCAAGGACAGCCACATCGTAATCCAAGAACGGAATCTGCAAAAATACGTTATACCCATATAATAAACTGTACACAAAACCGTCACTGTATATGCAAAGAAAAAAGAAATTACAAACCCAACGTATCAGCTAAATTCAAGTCTCGCTCGTACAAAAAGAATAAGAAAAAAACCTCAGTCCACGCAAAAACAAATCTTTCTTTCCCTCAAACTTTCTTGTACCCAAGACCTGCTCAAAGTACATATACGTATGCAGTAGGGGGAGAAGGGGAAATCTCGCTCTCTCACTTCCGCGTGAGAATCATCGCGCACACCGCATCAAGCGTACAACGCTGCCACCAGTTCCTCCCTTCCATACACACATACGCACACACCAAAAGAGTCCCAAATTAAGTCTCTCCGTGACTCATAGGACGCGGAAATAAGAAACCATGTGGCTCTCTTCGGAATTAACGAAATCCACAGAGGTATAATAATCAGACACAAGGTAAGAGAGAAAGAGAGAGACAGAGAGAGAAAGCGAATAAAAGTTAGCCACCCTCCTCCTATATACACACCAAACTCAAATTAATTGGTTTACGTGCCCGTGCGGGGTCTGAGGCGAGTTTTCACTCAACAGTATTAGTGTAGCTGGGGTG
>JAWWEQ010043759.1:0-17385 GCA_035583055.1 Torymus tubicola | reverse complement strand
TCAAAATACATAAGGATATGATAATCAGTGTTCTGGGTCAGACCACTTTCTTTTTTTTGTGGGGCTGTGTAATTAATTTAACAGTCTGGTAAATAGTTATTATATTATAATTAAACAATTTAAATCTTGTTAAAAATATTGCACACACTATAAACATTTGTAGAAATACTCTAACTATTAATACTTGATGAAATCCGACTTACTTATTACCAATATCGCCCTTTTATTAATAATTTCAATTTTATGTTTTATCTGTTAAGTTCCAGGATCTTAACTCAAAGATTCCTTTCTACCGCAGCTGTGTACCTGTATTATAAGTACATTTGAGAAAACCTAAAAGTTTACTTTTTAATCGAACGAAAAGCACGAGGTTTTTTAATTTTATTAATTTTACCATAACCACTCAGAGAGAACCCCCTTGCAGTATCCAATAACCATATGCATAAAACCCGCACAACGGTTCCATCCGGAAGATATACAAATATATATCCGGCTGCAGCACACAGCCGCTCTCTCTCCTATATAGTGCAACGGCAGCGGTAGCCGGGATTTCCGAGTGTCTCTTAAGGGGGTTTACATAATGTTTTATAGCAACAGAGAGAGAGTGGCTGCCGCCTGTGTGCCCTCCTGCGATCGGTTTTATCGACCTACCCCGACGCGGCACTTCCCGGCGAAATCGTGTTCGCGGCAATTTGCACGCAAATTCCACGGCGTGAAGCGCGGCCAGGAGAGACAGAGGATCGTAAAAGCCGAGGACGGAGAAAGAGAGAGAGAGAGGGAGAGGGAAAGGGGAGAAGACTAAACTGCTATATACACTAAATATGAATCATAAAAGAAACGTAAAGGTAATTGTATGCTAATGGGCCAGACATATGCGCGCTCGCGTCTCTCTGTGTGTATGTATCTATAGATATAGGGTAGCCGAAAATCTGGAAGGACCTGGACGATTAAAAGCAAGAGAGAAGTGAGGTTCTTGTTTTATTAAGGAGATGAGGGAAGAAGAGAAGTAATGGGACGTTGATGCCTGTTGGATTCGATTTTAATTGCGTTCTGTCTTCAGCTGGCGGATTAATTTGTTTCGCGCAAGTGGATGGGTGGAAGTTTGTTGTTTCGAGAGGAACAAGAGAGAGAGAGAGAGTTTGTGATTCGTTATTGACACGCGGGTATTACGATTAAATTAGGTTTTCCGAGTAGAATTCTTTTGATTGTTAAAATTTTAAGTTTATTTGAATTAAGGTTGAGAAGTGAACTATAATTAATTATTTTGCGTAGCAAATAGTCGACGTTGTTTTTGTGACTGTATACAGTTGTTGACGCAGTTTCGGCTTGTTCTGATCGAGTATGAATTATTCTCGTTATATGAAAAATCTACGGTACATCCTCAGAATTTTATGAACGTCACGTAATCTATCGCTTGTGACACCTCATCGAACGTTATATTAAATATCAGCTCCTACAATTCTACAAAGATTTTTACATTGCAAAAAAGACATTATAAAATTATTATTAAACTTCAGTAACATCACAACTACACTCTTATACCCTACTAAACCCGTTGCTAGGCGGAAAATCGAAGAAAAGTCGTTACACCGAAGATGAAATTGAACCGATCGCTTCTCTCCCTCTCCTTCCACGACTCTGCGTAAATAAAAACCTCGTACAGCGGCATCCAAATCCCTTGCACTCAACAGCTTACTTCGCTCTTCTCTCGGTATATATATATATATATATATATATATATATATAAATCGAAGCTTCCACTTCTACCGATAAATGATTTTCCATATTACTCCTGGCTCTATGCGCTGCAAATCGAGGCCGTTCTGTTGAGTGGTACACTCGAGAACTTCCGCATGCACCCCCGCGAAACTTCTTTTTTTTTTTACACAAGAGCGAACGCGTACCTTTATTTTTTTCCTTTTTTCCGCTGTGGGAATCTTTCGCGCGCCAATGCACGCGAACAATGAGCGCGGGTCGAGCTCGACGTTGTTTTTATCGCGGTGTTTGGGTAATTAGGCGGAGATTGAAGTTCAGTTGGGAGGTTTTTCTTTTCTTTTGCTATTGCAAAGTTTTGAGGGTGAATTTTGTGGAATATTGTAGAGGTAAAAGTGAGTAACTATTTAAAGATATGGTACGTAGAACTGTTGTTTATATTTATAACGATATGCGTAACGATATAAATCAGTTATATAGTTGTAATAATAAAAGAATAATGTTGCGGCTAATCGTATTCATTATTTGCATATATTCTGCGTGTTTACATTAGTTATTTAAATACCATGTTTATGTTTATTCTTACATTGTTTATATATGCCTATGAGCGGTCAGTACTACGCTGATTTTCACGACGTTGCTTTTATCTATCACGAATCGCGGCGTTGTGCAGATCGCTCGCAAAGTGCGACTTCTTACTCGAATTTAAAACAACGTTACAATTGTCGAGCTTTCACCTTGTCATTTAACGACGTGCTAAATATATTGTTTTATCCATTACACATAGAAGTATTCTCTTTTACGCCATCTACTCCAATCCTCCGCCGGGAGCTGTTCTTTCCTGTTATATTGATCGACATCTACCACCACATATTTTGTCCCTTCACATTTCGATCAATTAGAGAATATTTTATTTATAAGTTAAGTTGATATCGTATATACAACTACGTAAAATTGTGAGTATAGATAATTACAAAAATAAACTTTACAATAAAAGTTTGTTTTTAATTAACAAAAACAACATTAATTCAACATCAGCTTCCATTTTAGAATTTTTCTAAGAGCATTATACAAATCTCTATATTTAACAACACATATAAAGCAATCTCAGGGCTAAAATAGGGTAAAAACAACTCGAACATCGCATTTAATCTCGAGGAGCCCATTAACAAAACAATAAAACACTCGTCGGACATCAGGAGAATTTCGGAAAAGCGCTAAGCGCGCACTCTCTCTCTCCCTCTCGGTATAAGGAGGAAAAAGGCGCGCATCTATATATAGACGCACATATACGTGTATGTGTGTGTGTGGGACGAACAACCAGGACAGAAGAGTAAGAGAGGCGAGAGACTACGGCTTTCACGGGCTCGTGAATCGAGAGGACAGTAGGAGGGAGGTGGGGTACACTACTAGTGCGCCAAGGATCTTCTTCTCTTGACCGCTATGCTCTCTCTCTTTCTCGAAAAAGGCAAGGATCGCCATCGGAGAGCTTTTACGGGGCGACGAACACACCGTCGCGATGTGTAAACCATGAGGCCGGTAGCTATAGAAACGACGACGACGACGACGGTATAGTAGCAGCAGCAGCAGCAGCGCACTCGCTCGAACGTATAGAATACTTCTGAAAGTCGCCGGGGTCGAGAGAGGAGATCCTTTTTACGAGCGACGAGAGAAAGAAAGAGAGAGAGAGAGTGAGTGAGAGTAGGGAGAGGTAAGGTAGAAGGGGGACTAACTTTCGCACGTGATTTCACCTGAGCAAGCGGGAGGAGTGTCGAGCGAATGAACGAACGGTAGCTGTCCCCCTCCCCCCCTTACCCCCTTTCACTGAATTTAATTTCTTCGACTGGAAATTCCGGGAAGAGGGAAGATGAAAGGCCGGGGGTGCCGGGATTTTCTTGTACGACGATGATTATAAAAGGGGTAGGAGAGAGAGATGGAGGAACGGGGGGGGGGGGGAGAAAGTGCGTATTATGCGCGTCGGGGGATTCAATCAGCGAGTGAGAGAGGTGATGAAAGAAGAGGTTTTTTCGCTAGGTGCGGTGAGGTGTTTGCAAGCCTTTTTATGAGAGGGAGAAAGAGAGAGAGGAAGATGGAAATGACTGTGTATAGTGGCTTAGTTGATTTAATTTTTTGCGGTCGTTTGGGGACAAGAAGAGCGTAATAACGATTCGTGAATTGGAGAGGAGACGAAAGAGGAAACGATGTTTTGACTATTCTCGCGTGAAAATTGAAATCGACGTATTTATAGA
Organism: Torymus tubicola; assembly: GCA_035583055.1. NCBI lineage: Eukaryota > Metazoa > Arthropoda > Insecta > Hymenoptera > Torymidae > Torymus > Torymus tubicola. The sequence goes on along the minus strand of JAWWEQ010043759.1, from coordinate 13,423 downwards.
TAAATAAAGCGTATTGAATTGTTTCAAGTGATTTGGAACAAATTTTAAATGCAGGTCGTGTGACTTACTCGACAATGTATATGTGCAATGTGTATATTTGCCGATACGTTTTTTGAAAAATAATAATATGCTTATTTGAGACTGAGACTAATAATGGCATTTGATATCTGGAACAATTATATAAAGTCCGATCTGAAAATATATAGATGGACTCATTTAAAGTCCGAAAATTCTTAAGCAAAATTTTGTGAAATCAAGTGACCGAAATACATTTAAGTGTATTCTTAAAAATAGTTAATATTACAAAATCATGACGAAATGTGCTCTAGATTAACTGAATTTCTAACGAAATGCTTACACGCCTATAATAACGGCAATATTTAAACAATAATACCTTTCACTAACACTATACATATATATATTTTACCAAAACTTATATCCTTTCCCAATTCATGCCAATATAGCAGCTCCCTCTCATCCCACCCCCTTCATCCATCCAAATTTCCGACGCGATCCCGCTTCCAATCATCCCCCGAAACTTCCTCTCTCCCTCTCAATCCACAACTTCCTCGCACACCGCATGGATATCACGAAAAAGAAGGAACCTTGTTCCCTCGTCGTCCACCTTCCCCCGCAATAAACAGTTTACATTCATACAACCTCTCGACAGCTCCTTCTCTCACACTCGACACCCGGTACGCCTCACCCAACCGCATAAATGGCAGGTAACCCCCCTTCGCTCTTCGTATAGTCGTCGAGACGTGTCTCTCGCACGAAGAGAGAGAGAGAGAGAGAGAGAGAGAGATCAGTGTCGGGCCGCGCCTAATTCGATTTGCCGCCTCTGGCCACTGGGTCAATCAGTGAACCTCGAGGGTTCGTTCGTTCTCTCTCTCTCTCTAGGATAATCCAATTCGGGTGTGAGAGCGAGCCTCGAGAGAAACTTGTTATATATATATAGCAGTGCATGCGAGATGTATAGAAGGGAAGCGTTCGAAGACAGGACCGCGCGCTCGTGTCATTGTCGCGCAAGGGGAAACTATAAACGAGGCAAGTTGCGTGAACCGTGTACAAGTGAGTGAGTGAGAAGGGATACACTGTGCGCTGTGTTGTATCTCGACGGTAATGGCTTCTGGCTTATCAATATCTATACGGGATTTCGATAGGGACGAAATGGATAGCTGTCCGGTATCGCGCGAGGCGCTAATTGCACTAACTCTGGGTTGCTGGATATATATATAGAGAGGGTGAGAGATGTATGGCGAGCGGTAATGTGTTGGGAGGTACGGATAAGCTGCAGTTGCGCGAGGAGTTTTTCTTTTAAAAGGGTGTTGGATGATGGAGGAGGGGTTAATTAGTAGATGTGACTTTTTTGCGAATGTTTATTATGCGTATTGACAGAGTAATGGATAGGGTAAAGATGTTTTTTATAGTTCAGTTTTTAAATAATCTATATATATATTTATAGCAGGTGGTGTTTCTAGCTTGGAATCAAAATCTTTAGAAGATATTATAATATGAGATACTTCAGAAATGAAAAACATCCACCTTTTTTGTTTATATATAATATTACTCAAAATAATGTTGTGAATTAGAGAAACGTGAAATGTTTCATAAAAGATTTTTAACTATAATATTTTTTTCCGTATATAAGAAAAATAAAAAAGTTAAAAAGTTTTACAATTACAAAGCTTTCTCCTCGAGAAAGCAATGTTACCATAATAACCATAATTTACTATTTGTTCTAATCACTTGACGTTACATTACCATTTCACCGAACTGAGAATGTATTATGTATATTTTTTAAACTTCTGCATACTTGCCTAAGAGATATTAAGAATTTAGATAACAGATATTTAAAAAATTTGTTACGAGAACATAAAAATTAATATATATTCTACATATTTATGCAAAGTATTTTGTTGTACGTACTATGCAAAAGAGACAGAGCAAAATGGACACTCTATTTGACTTATCTGGATAAAACATATTGTTTTAAAACATACTTGTACGTCACTCAAACTTTTTCAGTTTTCGTTTACAGTTTCATGTTGTAATTTGTAATAGTGTATAAATATACCATTAAAATAGGTTGAACAAATAGGTTAGAAAAATTTTTAAGTAAGGTATTATCTGTCGTTATGAAACGACCATTGTAAAGGATTAATCAACTTAATTTTGAAACATTAAAATATACTTATTTTGCACATTCTTGAGCGACATATTACCAAAATAAGAATGTTATCATACTAGCTATGTCTACGACGATATAGTAACAGTTACATTCCTTTTTCATAATATATTTGTTTTGACCGGTAAAACAAAGCGTTATTTTATTAATTATTTAATATTAATTGAATACATGATCTATGTATGAGTGTCTTTGTTATTATAACCAAAAGTACAATATATTAAAAGTTATCTACAATATTTCTTATACATTTTTACTAACATTTTCTTTTTGCCAGAATCTTCCCAAACGATGTGCCAGAATATATTTACTCTTTCCCCCCAAACTAAATATCTAAAAGAAAATTAATCGCGCGCTTTGCTTCAATAACTTCACAAACCATCTAGATAACGTAAATTCACCTTCTATTTACTATACACCCACGTAACTAAACATTTCGATTACGTAGGCCTCGCACCTCCCAGACAGCCCGGGCTAAAAAGGGGGAACTCCAATCAGCCCACAGCCGGAGCAATTATCCTCGGCGAACGCGTTCTCGCGCAACGACCGTAACGCCTCTCTCTCTCTTCTCTGTCCTTCAGCTCGCTACACAGAAGCCGCGTGCAAATCCACCCACCGAATCATCATCATCTCTCTCACCCACGCGCTCTACTATACTATTCCCTCCCTCGAAAACTGCCTAAGAACCGTTCATACAGAGGGCGACAGAGAGAGAGAGAGAGAGAGAGAGAGAGAGAGAGAGAGACAAAACGACATCACAAAGGCTATCTCTCGTAGCTATCACGCGCAACCCTGTGATCACAATCAGCCCGCGTCAATATTTGACCGTTTCGCTTCGAACTCTCTCTCTATATATATACACATATACTTGTCGATTATCTCTATCTGTCCCCTACCTTCTCTCTCTCATATTCGCGTGTATGCGGCAAACCGGCTGGAAATTGTCTCTCTCTCTCTCTCGTATACGCGCGTGAGCGAGGGTAATGACGGGGGCCCGCGGAATTTCGAGATCGATTTCGCAGCGCGGATGCACACTTGAGCCTGCCGCGCGTGTTCTGCACTCGAGTTGAGCCAAGTACGCGCCGTGCACATGGGCGTTTGCACGCCCGCGGCTGTAGCGGTATAGGGTTTGGCCGGCTTTATTCGGTATAGGAGAGTCTGTAGTATGCGGATAGATCTCTGTGTGCGTGTGTGCAAACAGGATGGGCAGTTGGAGAGGATACGCGAGAGAGTGAGAAGGTAGTCACATTGAAATGGGAATGGATGCATGGCTGATGGGAGATTTGCAGTTTTTCGGGGGTGAAATGATGTGGGTGGAGGTGTTAGTGGCACTTACCTGATTAAATAAGAATTTTTCTTTTTGGTTGTTGTAGAATGATATATATTTGAAAGATAATAAAAGAGTCATTTTCAAGGAAATAGTGTAGTAAGTAGGTTTTGGTGATTGTACGGAGATTTTAGGTCGAATAGTCTGTCATCGTGACATTCGATTGATTGAAAGTATTATTAAAATTAAATAAACAAAATATAATTATATAAGTAATTTTATAGTACACTACGATTTTATAGCACTGCGTACCTAAGCCCGCCGTCACGCCTATCCGTGCCCTAAGCGGTCCTTTTTTGCACCGTGAGGTTAGCGTACGAGCGCAGCGAGTGTAGATCTTGGGTCACACAGTGCTATAAAAGTAGATATTTTAAAAATGAATAAATGTCCTTGATCGATATAATCAAGATCGATTTTTCTATTGGAGTATGGTTAACGTGCAGTAAAGTATTTTATTTACGACTGATAACTATATCGCTTATTGGGCGACTTTGGTTTATGACAATGACACATTGTTCAGTAATCAAAGGTAACGATCCGTAGTAAAATATGCAGTTATTGCTCGACCATCGTAATGCGTTAAAATGTATTATTTTTAATTTACGCGAAGGATAAATTACACCTATTAAGTAATAGCCTCGTTACGTTGGAAAACGCGTGTCGTAATTTACAGACTGTTAAAGCATTAATGTTTTTGGCAAATATATGTTCTAACAATATGACAGAATACGACAATTGCGTACCACTCGGCTAATTTAAATGTTATGCCATTTCTTTCGCGAAATAATTGTAGAAGTGATCATTATATTTTCAATATTTTCTATGTATTTTCTTTTTATTTACAAACACTTGTCGCAAAGGAATCCGATAGGAAGTTATGTGTATTGGAAAGTCATTAAGCTTGTGAAAATAAAAAAAAATTGTTTCATTCACGTATAGTGTACTTTATTCTAACAATAACAAATATTTGACATTTATTTCGTATATCCAATATTCATTTTAGCGCAGCACAAAATAAATATTAAAATATTATTTCGACGGTATCAACACAAGAGTATATTCCATAATCGATTATATGTACAGCTGCATGTGAATTCAAATGAATGTGATCGCTCGTATTTCGGAAAAAGCCATTAAAACGCGAGTACTCGCTACATCGAATCGTACCTCTACCAAAAAATCATCTCGTTATAGAGACTTTCCTTGCGCACCTGTTCTGCAAAAATGTTTGTCCTCCACAGCAAATATTGCTGCAAACCATCGACAGTTCCAAAGTAGGAACAAAAATTTCATTTACAACGCTTGTGCTTTCAGTGCTTTTTTTTTATAACAAACACAAATCATTTGTAGAATCATTCATTTTAAAATAACAGCTTCTCTTTTAATGTCCTACTTAAAAAAAAAAAATAGAACAAGGATTGGGAACTGGCTACCGTATTTCTTACACATTCGTGTGAAATCGTTGATAAAAACTGCTTTATACTGAGTTATTAGATATTATAGAGAATTATTTTAAAATAAGAGTAAGAATCTTGAAAAAAAATCAAGTCATGGTCGCAGTACATACTCATTATAAAGAGTTTTACTTTTTCTCATATATATATTTACTGATTACTATCAAGCTTACACAAGCTCAATTATTTACTATATAAAGTCTAGGATTTAATAGATATTTATAAATTTTCTTTGCATTGAAATTAATTATCTATAAAGAAGGTACCTAAAATAGTAGTATCTGTTTGTACATCTATAGTCTCTTCCTATCTCTCGCTGCCATTTTCGAATTATTTCGAGTTTCCGTTCCAATAGTAAAAATACTACTCTTTTAGGACTGTATTTCCGAAACGAAACAACATTAGTTATCTAACACAATTCGGATTGACTCCGGAGAGATGTCAATCTTTTTCCGCAATAACAATTATACAGCTGACTTTCAATAACATCCCATAGATAAGATTACCCAGCTCATCACGCAATGTGTATCAAATTTAATAATCGCATTACTAACTCCATCGTTGAAAGCCGACTTTTTATATATATATATATTTTTTTTTGCATTAAGCAACCTAAATTTTTCTCTTTTTTTGTCTTCTTTTTTTTTATTACATATATCGTTATATATTTTGTGAACTTTCGACATCTCGGTTCATTTCGATTCGAAATTCGCTAGAAAACACCTTTTGGATTATACAAAGTTCAGAAGTTACAACGACGATCCACACATTTAAAGCTATTATGATCTTCGGCTGGTAGAATAAGCACGATATTTATCTAAACGTGTGTTCTTGAAAAATATCCGGTTTTTCGCAATACAAAACAAAAGAATCACGCGACATTAACGATGAAAATTATTACACTGCAACATAATCAAAACTATATTCCTGGAAATCATCAATTTTTTATCATTTTTCCAATTTTTGTTTTTTTTTTCTTTCGTTTTTTTTATAATGTATCTTTCTAGAAAATACGTATCAATCCATGTAAAAACCGCCACTTATGAAATTTTGGCACCCTATCAGTACAAAATTCATCCACATTGATCTTTTTATTTTTTTTACTTCAGATTTTCAGTCACCTAAATCTCTACCTAATACTCATGACAAAAAATGAAAAACAAAAAAAAAATTCACGCAAAAAGCCGATGGACTTTTCAAGAACACAACTATCACACAAGCACGTGCAGGTACACACATACACCTTTCCGTGAATTCCCGGACGCGAAAGCATACCCGTGAAAGCGGATTCGCTTCTCACGCCCCCCGAAAATTGACGTTTGCCATTAAAAGCCGAATCCGCTTCGGCTCGAGAAAATTGCGTCGTCGTTCATTCTACTACCCGCATGTGTATGTGTACGCTCGTACGTATGTGTATATATATGTATATATCTGTGTGGGTGTGTTATATGTACGTGTAGATGGAGGAAAGTAATTTTCCGGAATTTCGGTGTGCTCGTAGAGCCAATTGGAGGAGCCAACCCTGTCCGCTCATTCCTCTTTCTTTCTCTCTCTCTCTCTAGCTCTCGACTTCCCCTTTTCGTTACCAAGTGAGAGACAGACAGAGAGGATTAATTGAAAAGATTGAAGGCAGTGCGGAACCTTAGCTACAACTTGGGCATGGATGAAGACGACGGTGGCGTCGTCAGATTGTGCACCTCCCCGAATGACTTTTTGGCTGCGCTCTGGATCTCGTCGACGCTGCGCTTTGTGATGGCTGTGAGGTCATCCAGCTGCTTGCGCGTCGTGCATAGCAGCTCGTCTGTTGTCTTGGCGGCGGTGTTCGCCAGGTCCTTAACCTCTGAGTCGATCTTGTCAATCACCCACTCGATCGCCTGTCGGCCCTGCGAAACGAGAAAAGAAGAGGAGAAGTGTTGAGTGGTAATGGTAAACACGATGAAAAAATTTAGATATATAATTGACTATTATCGCCCAGGAAATTGATTTGTAATAATGAACCGTTTGTGAAATAAAAGTGATTAATTGTTAGTGCTGTTAAGGCGATGCAAGCTTCAAAATTGACTCGAAGCCCTGATTAATAATCTAACGTACAAATATTTATTTGGAAAAATAAGTCTGTCAGGCGCTCTCTGTAAGTTAAGTACTATGCTCAAAAATTTTTCTGTGTGATTCTATAATCATTTATTTTAGATATATCCGTTTTAAAACTGACTAAATTCTAGAAATACAGATTCCTACTTATCGACACTAGAGCTTTTATTTAATTAAGTAAGTGGTCTGAGTTGACTTTTGGAAAATCAGGTCTGTCAGGTGTTCCGTATGCGTAAATATTATACTCAAATTTTTTGGAGGTAATTCCATTAATATTTGCATAAGATATAGACATGTGAAATACCGCCATAATTTTAGAATGACTCTATCTTTTGCAAACACTAATAGATTTACTCAACATTTTTTTTAGTATAGTATTTACGTATACAATGATACGTGATAAATCAATTTTTTTTTCAAAAACCTACTCAGAACTTATTTAATTAAATAAAAACCACAATGTGGGTAAGTAGGAATCTGTATTTTCGAATTTTTATCTACTTTTAAAACGGGCATATCTCATAAAAATGTTAATAGAATATCACAAATAGTACATTACTATTTTTCTTCATCCTCCCACCGAAAGTACGTTTAATGTCGGTTGCTAGCTCGCGCTCGGTCATATGTATCTATATATTGTTTTTTCTGGCCTGCGTCAGCGCCCCTTCGCGTATCGCGGCGCGCGATTGCAATCGGCTTCTCCTGTTTTTGACGCCCGCCCGACTTTTGCAAAAAGTCATGCAATTAAAAAAATATTGTTAAAATACGGAATTGAATATGTTTCTATTTTTATTTGCTTCTTTTTAGTTACGAAATAATGTCATGGTCGATTCTACAGTATGAAATAAATTGTTTAATGTATTAATAATAACATTAAATCAATTTAATAGTATATCTGTTTAAATTTCTCGTTCTTATACTTACAAGAACTAATGTTGAAAATACAATTGGAAAAATACAAGCATCAAATTTTGAATCATGGTTTCGACGTTTCGAGGTTAAACATAGTGACAAAGCAGATGCCGTATCGGACGTTGCTATGCGATGAGCCACGAACATCTCGCAGCCAATCATAGCACGCGTTAACCCGTAGCGTCCACAAAAGTCGCTTTTCCCTTAGCGTAAACAGTCCGGGAACTACGTACTTTCGGCGGGGGGAATGAAGAAAAAAATGTTCGAAGCATAGTAGATACATATACGGACGTCTGACAGAATTATTTTTCCAAATAAACATTGGAATGCTAATTCATTAAATCATGAAATTGGGCTGATTTTCGGTATCACATGGCCTTAAAGCGATGTAACACTGAAAATAACCTAATTTTATTATTTAATTTAATAAAATTCGAACATTTATTTGGAAAAAAGTCTTTCGGGCGCCCCGTACATCTAAATACTATACTCAAAAATTTTTTTTACTGATTCTATCAGCAATTCCATGAGATATACTATTTTTGAAATAGATGAAAATTCTAGGAATACAGATTCCTTCTTACCAACATCGCGGTTTTTATTTAACTAAATAATTCTTAACTATTTTTTTCAAAAAAAGAAGACTGTCAGGCACTCCGTATATATAAATACTATAATAAAAAATTTGGATTAAATTTATTAGTATTTGCAAAAGATATTCATATTCTAAAATTATGTCGGTATGTCACATCACCTTAAAGAAAGAAAACATAATACTGTTACATACATAAAACCTTTCTTCTTAATTATTATTATTAAACATTTCAAGTAAATACTATATTAATTAACTTGGCAATATAGATAACTAAATTATAACGATCACGATTAGTGTACCCAATTTACTACCTTAGCCGTATCCATTTTGCAGAATACACATATATATAGCCAACGCAAATCGATATTATCATAGATCCATTTTGAATGTTATTTATGTGGAGTCAATATTATATGGCTCCCCGACTGCGGTGGTCACACACGATTAATTATGCATCACAACATTAGTTTATTACTCCCGTCCAAGTATCGTTATCAAATTCCAAAATTATAACCAAACAGCTTCTTTAAAACAATTAAAAAACTAATTTTTCCCTTGAATCTCTTTCCGTAAAAGATTTTCTTTTTTCCTCTCTCACTAGCTCGTGTGTGACACTACGTACACGCAACATTTTCCGTAATAGGAGGCGGACGATGAGGGTTTGCACAGTAGCAGCAGCGTCATACTCACTTTTCCGGCATTGAAGGAAATCTTAGACGTCAGTAGATCCTCCATGTAATGAGTGAGCGGTACGCCATGGACTTTTACGACGGCCTCCTGCGTCAGTAAGGTCTTGGCCTGGTCCTGCGGGTGTGGCGTGTACGTTACCGTCTCGTCGACTGTGATGTAATTGTAGAAAGTCAGCTGGAACATAAACAACGAGCGGAGCTTGCGTTAAAAATAAATTCTCTCTGATGGTGAACGTTGATGCCGAAGCAATCTCGCCAACTGTTATTGTTGCTGCATCGTATCGTCTCTTTCTCTCTCTCTCTCTCACTCGCCGCAGAAAGGGAGAGGGAAAAGGTATACAATACGACCTGACAAATAACGCGAGAAGGCGAGCTAAAGTACTCTGTTTTGTTTTGTCGCATTGCCGCATTGAGCTCTGTCTTTGTGAGACAAAGTTGTATTGAATTTATGGGGTGGGGGGGAGAAAAAGAAGTTTTGTTTTGTAAACAATTGACAGTTTGCTAGAAAGTTGCGTTCTATTCTTTATTGCTGAAGCAAAACTTTTTGCGATAACTTGTTGCGTTACGAGTACTGTAAAGAGTAATTAAACTTTCCAACAATGCATAGAAACTACTGGCGTTTTTGACAATATTCTTTTATCACGGAACTGTAATTTTATATATTTCTTCTGAATGTAAGTTTACTGATGAAACTTCGAGGTGCAATATAATGTTACAGTAAATTATATCTTTAAAAAAGTAATGATGGGATGTTGTAAAGCATTTAAAAAAGCAATGCGGTTGGTTGATGGTTCAATATCCGGTTTAAATAGCGTTAAAATTGAAAATAGAAATCAATTAAATGATTTATATATTCATTTGAGTAAATCAATAAACTAATCATTTTCAATATCTCAATTGATTGAAATTTTGTATCTAATTGTTTAATTACAAAATTAATGCTATTCCGATTTCTTTCCTAACCTCAAGTAGCGCGCATGCATATGATTAGTGAAGCAAAACATTCATTCAGCATATTCTGTAACATATACTGTTACAGTGAATACACTAAAACATTCATTCCCCAAAAAATTCACATTTCCATTTACCAAAACCCATTCCACATTACGCGTATAATTATATGATCATTCACTGTACTGTACCCCCTATACTAGTAGCCTCGAGTATATATACCAGCACGTGATCCAGTGCGAAACGCAACCGCCGTGAAACGCACCGAGTGACATTTCATTAGCGCGCTGAGCCGCACACGATCGGTCGCATTCGTAAACGATCCCCTCTTATTGTATGTTCCATTTTCACCATATGGCTCTTTCCTACAAAGACAACGATCGAAATAATCTTCGACTATCACATAGGTATGTAAACGGTTGTGGAAAGAAACGAAAAAGCAACGAATATTTGTTTTTTCTCAATTTTACCAAGGGATTTTTCGTAAAACTCCTGCTATCTCTCCACACATCGAGCCATTTCTATACATACATTCAAAACGCACGTCGAAATAAGCTTTCGCCGGCATATATAGCCCTCCTTTCTCAAAAATAACTTTCACCATTCAATCAAACCAACAGAGAACAACCGCCACCGATATTCATCCAATTCGCAAAACTCTCGCGTCCCTTTTTTTTATCCCCAGTTATTAATACAACAACCCCGTCAGTCACTTGTGTAAAAAAAAGACATACATACATACATATATACCCGCAAAAAAGTCGCGTCACCAACTTTCATTCGGCCACCTCAGCCTGTTGAAAAAAGATGATTCCGTTCGCAGCAGCAGCAGCAGATTTTCAATAAACCGGAAACAGCCAGACAGGCGTTGCTGCACGCGAGAGCTTTTTCGATTAAAGGCCGAGGCAGCGCAGGCGCGTCTGTAGAATATCTCCCTCCGCCGTCGTCTCTCTCTCTCCCTCTCTCTCTCTCTCTCTCTCTCTCTCTCTCTCTCTCTCTCTCTCTCTCTCTCTTTCGAATACACGTGTGTGCAGCTCTACGCACACGTATAGTGCACAGCGAGACAAAAAGAGAACGAAAAGCCTGCACCTTTTACAAGAGGAGCTTCTGGAATAAGGGAGTGAGAGTGAGAGAGTGAACGACATTATTATGAGCTCGCTTGCACATATATAGAGAGGGAGAATATATCCCGCTCGTACACACACATACACACACATATATACATACATATATACGTGTACGCAGCGCGAACAATTGAATCGCGAGGGGTGCTGCAATACGTTTCGCGGGAAAATTAACGCCCGCGGCATTGTGGACCACCACTGCGATCCTCCCGCTATAGCAGTAGTAGTAGTAGAAGCAACCGGCCTATAGCTTTCACGTTCTCTCTCTCTCTCTCTCTCTCTCTCTCTCTCTCTCTCTCTCTCTCTCTCGACCCTGTTTTCCCGAGCCAGCAGTAGCAACGCCTGCGATATTGGCAATCAGGCGGCGGTGGCGAGTGTCTTTTCCTCCTCCGGCGGTGTCACGATGATGATGATCCTAATGCGCTGATGCTTGGGTCGCTCTTAATTGCCCCCTGCACGCTTGGCTTTTATTGCTGGAAGGTGGAAGGGGAGAGAGAATAAGAGAGATGACGAGGAAACGGTATAGGTTATGCATGACAATGAGGGCATGATATGGCTTTTTATACCCAAGCTTTTGGTCTGCTGATTTTGTATTCTTCGGGTGTATGTTTATGTGTGTAAGAGAGAGAGAGAGAGAGAGAGAGAGAGAGCGCAGTGTATTGTGTTATGCGCGCGTGAAGCATGCAGGTTGCCACGCATATTAAATAAATGTAATTATCTGATACCGGATCGTGAAAGGAGAAGCTGAAGTTATTGCGCAGGTCTTGGTGATAGTAACGCGAATTAATAATTAGTTATAGTGTTGAGTGTTGTTATTGCGTTAAGTCATGCGAGAACTGTAGAGATTGAGGGTAAATTTTCTTCAAAAAGTGATGAGAATTATTAGGAGATTGACAATACCACGTGAGGGACTACTATACGTATTAGGAAAACTGAAGCGCAAACAAGTTGTCAGTTGAAAATCCAAGGGCGCGGCAGCGGTCTGCTTGGTGAGTAAGGAACGTAACGTATCACTTTATATTACAAATTTTGATTTCATAATCTTCAATAATAAAACTAATTGTCTGTATATTAACTACCATTACTTTGTTTCTTCAATCCATTAACGTCTTTTATGCAGTTTGAAATAACTATAACATGTCACACTTATATTTTTTGTTCTTACAATTATATTCTTGTAACTATATTATCATTTTCTTCTTCTAAATCTATCACTAGTTATTGAAGATTATTAAATCAAAATTTGTAATATAAAGTGATAGTTGAAAAAAATAAACTTTACATCAGCAGAACTGAATGAAATATAGCATCAGCCGCATAACATGGAATGGAAGTAGGAAATGAAAAATGGTTTGAAAATGAAAATTAGTGCTGCTAAATATTACTTATTTGTATTTGAATTATGAAAATACAAAGTAATATTGTGAAATTTAGTGGAGTCGATAAAGAACAATGAGAATCTAAGTTGCACTTCAACATCATTATCAAGGTATTTAATATGCTATGTTTTAATATATTCTATTCTTTAAAAAAATGTAATTTTTTTAAATATACTCTGCACCAAATGGTTCATAGCTTATTTTCAAGATTTTAGTGTAAAGTTTTATTTAAAAAAACATGAAAGAAATTTTCCTTGTCGTACTTTTTTTATTGACTTATAAAGCTACATCTAATATTGACCAATCAGGGACTTGTAAATTAAGATTTTAAAAAAATACTTTCTTTTGCTACTCTACAAATCTAAACTATTTCCCATACAACATCCTATAAAAAAAGTTTGTAGTTTTTGAGATAAAAAATGTCAAATATTGATGATAAACTAAAATTTGATAATAACCATACTTTTCAAAAAATCCTACTCCTTTATTTCTTCACATATGGCTTAACTATTTTAGGACTTCCATGTAAACATCAAAACCTTCATTTAAAAAAATTTTCAGCCATTTTAATTTTTTCAGCGGATTAGTTCATATGAAACGTCCCATATATATCGTCGCTCCTGAATAAAAAGGTGCCATCTCAGAATCCGGCTAGAAAAGGAGTCAACTCGGCGTCCGGTTAGAGAAGGTGCCATCTCACGCGCTGATTTTTT